>APFE031578002.1:40430-58660 GCA_000404065.3 Pinus taeda
ATGGGGAGATCCCGAATGGTGGTCGAAACACATTTGGAAGCTAAAATGTCCAGCAAAGGCCAGACTCTTCTTATGGTGTCTACTAAGAAGGAAAATCCCAACCTTGGACATTCTTCAGTCGAGGTTCATGCATGGTCCTGGGAGGTGCACTCTTTGCAAAGAGGAAGCGGAAACATCCAATCATCTATTTCTAAATTGCATTGCAACAAAGCATATTTGGGGGGAGGTAGAGAAATTGATGAACAAAAAGTTTGAGTGGGGCAATGGGAACCTAGATGAGGCCTGGGCTAAATGGTGGCATCAATATCCGGAAGGGAACATGAGAAATCTCCCGCCCATCATCTGTTGGGGTGTTTGGCTTGCCAGAAACAAAAGTATTTTTCAAGATAAGGGAACCCCGCCAAATATCACTGCCATCCAAGCGGTATCTATCTACTCTTCTATTCTGGAACCAGAGGAGAAAGAAGCCCAAAATATAAATAAGACTGTGCAAATCAAAGAAGGCATTCCCTGGGCATTTTTTGATGGCGCCTCTCAAAACAACCAGGCTGGAGTAGGTATTATTATCCATATTAATGCAAACCACTCCCTCAAAGCCTCTGTTGGGTTGGGGTCAGGAACAAACAATTTTGCCGAACTGTCAGCCCTGAGACTCCTTCTATGCTGGCTAATTCAAAGAAACACCTTCACAATTCAGGTCTTTGGAGACTCCCTCAATGTTATAAATTGGGTCAACGGAAAAAGCACATGCAAAAACCAAACTCTGAAACCCATGCTGGAAGAAATACAGGTATTAAAGTCATCTTTTAACAGCTTCTCTCTATGCCACATCTACAGGGACAAAAATGAATCTGCGGACAAGCTTTCTAAGGAAGGTTTGCAGCAAACTTTGGGAGGCTGGAAAATAGTGGAAGAGCGCCAAGAACAGATCCTAACATTAGAGTTGCCGCCATATGCATAATCTACAGCTGTTTTTTTTACATATCTACTTTACTTTTTGTTTTCATTTACAGGTTTATAAATCAGACATCTATTACAGACTTTTAATCTATTTTTGAATATGCACCTGAACATGATGGTTTACTTGATTTTCATGGGTTTTTTTCCTCTCTGATGAGGAGACCCAATGAGATGATTTTTGATGTTTAAACTGCCTCCTTTGGGGAGGACAATTTTGATCACGACTGTTAGTCAAAAACAACGGACAAAAGTTTTATATGCAGCAGTATTTTGCTCTGATGACAGTGGAACAAAATGTATAGGATGGCTTTTATTGATTGCTTGGTCAATCAATCGGCAATAATAGAAATGCTCAACATATGCAATGTAACTTTTTATTTCCTTAATAAAAAGATCGCTTTTTCTTCGAAAAAAAAATAATAAAAAAATATACTTATATATACTATATAATATATTAATTATATGGCAAATTATAAATAACATCCATTACTATTTTTACCATGTTATTTTAAAAATAATAAATTTGTGTTAACCATATTTAAATTTAATTAATAAAGCATTCATGAAATTGTACCCTCATTTTTACCATGGATATTTATTAACTTCTAAATTATCTTTTCTTTACATACCATGACTTATTCAATACCATATGCCAAAATATATATATACTATATATTATATATCATTTTAATTTTATAACATTTTTAAAATTAAAACTTAATACTTTTAATAAAATAGAAGGTTCTTAACCATGGATAATATTAACTTGTAAATAGGCTTTGTTACAATACCATGGCTTATCAATACCACTGACACAAAACCCATAAATCATTTCAAAATCAAAATAATTTATCTAATTTTATTTTATAACATCTTTTAAGTTAAATCTAAAAGAAAAAAGTTATGGGGGCATGTTGTAATGTTGTAATGGTGTGGCATCAATTAAAAAATAATAAAAGGTTAAAAGTAGTATCCTAGAGAGGCCATTTCCAAACTAATATGTAGCGATGCTGTAGAATTGAGGCTTCTGTGATCCATGTCAAAATTATGAGAGATTCTTCAGAGTAAATCACATAAAATTTCATTTGCCTTTCGAACCAACTAGTGTGGTTCATCATCAGGACAAGTTTTCCTGACAATGAACCACACTAGTTGGTTAGAAACGCGTCGGCAAATGAAATTTTATGTGATTTAAGCTGAAGAATCTCTCATAATGTAGAGATGTTGTAATGTGTAAACATTTTGATTTATCAAAATAAAAAATAAATTTAAAAATAAATAAAATATAAACAAAAAAAATTATAATGATCATTATCAGCTAAAATTTTGACTTAATTTAAATTACATAAAACTAAGATAAAAATAAAGATAAATATAAAATAATAATTTATAATTAATAATATAAAACCCTAAGATCCATCTTACTCCATATTTGATTATCAAAAACTATGAGAAGGTTCAAATCTTTGATATGAAAACCTTCTTTTTAAAATTTGAAAAGAGATTTGATCACTCTGTGCTCTTGGTAAATCCAAGACTTCAAATAAAATTTAAACTTTTTTATTTTTTTTGCCAATTAAATTTATAATATTAGATATAAGTATATATTAGGGTTTTTAAAACAATAATAATAATAATAATAAATTTATAATATTTTTAAGACATTAGGGTTATGATGAGAAGATAAATTATTATTGAAAATGCAAGAGACTTTTAAATGTGAATTTAATGGGAATTAACCTGCATTTACATGTCTATCATTTTTATGATAATGCAACGCACACTTATTTTTCACTTCTCTGCAGTCCAATACTGATATCAAAGTTGGTCTTGCTAAGAAGCTCACGAGTCATCAGATCTGCCTCTCTGAACGTTTCAAAACTACCGCTCTGAACAGTCCTAACACCCCCACTCTCGTTTCTCTACATCTGCATTATTCTCTGCCATTTCTATACTTGTTACTTTGCTTGGCACTCTCAAGTTCTATAGAATCCCTCACGAGCTCATTCTTTGCATTCCAAAAGAAAAACCCCACTCACATTCACGTTCTTCCCATCTGCATTCTACACGGACTTGGGTTTTCTACCTCCATCACCTTATGCATGTTTTACTCTGTAAGAACATTATCTTCAATGCCTTCACTCCATAATTGATCTAACAATTTTCTCACGACATTATCCACTACGCCCCCATAGATAAAGGAGGTCGACATTTGAAGCAGAAGCAGAGATTAGTAATTTCTTGCTGTAGAATAATGTACCTACCTTTCCCGCAACCTCTAGCATGCCCAATTTTTTCTTTTGTGATTTGTTCCCTTTTTCCTTGTGGAATGGTGACTGTACTCGAAGAAAACAACCCTCGGTAGTAGAGAAAGAGACGTCACAACTTTCATGAGGAGGGATCACGCAGATTTTTTTTTCCAATCAGGGAAAAATATTTCTATTAATAATAAAGAAAGTGTTACAACAGAAAATATATATCAGTGTTTTGACTCAAAATAAAGTAAGTTAACAGAGAAACTTCAGTCTTAGATGTAGACCGTCAATGCTTTGAAAGCCCTTCAATGAACCATTACCACAGTAAAGAGATTCTTCCTACAAACCAAGAGACAAAAAGTCAACACAGGTGAAAGATAAAAATCCATACAAAACTAGAAATTGGATCTCAAAACCTCCAGCGATGGAGAGAAAAGTGGAAAAATGATGATGCAGGGGACATTGCAAACAAATGTGAAGAGAAACTTCCAACAATCAAATCCGTCTAGAAACTAGGAAACAGAGAGCTTCAACCAGGAAAGTTCAGATCTTAAATCTAAATTTGTCCTTCCTCCTGTAGAATGTTGTTGTCAAAACATTGGAAGGAGATCCAATCAGTTGCTGAAGAGCAGCTTAGATAATCAGTTTGCTTCACCATTTCGTGATCAGTAGGTGTGGGAAATAGCTAAGTTGTGGAATTCAGAGACTAAGGCTCTAATTCCAGATTTCCAAGGCTCAAGAGAAGGGTAGAAGAGGGAATCTCTCATGTTTTCTCACTCAATTACAGACTTGGAGTCTCTGAAAACAGTGAACACCCACATACTAACGAAATGTCAAGAAGAGGAGGGGGAAATTTCAGATTAGAAGGTGAGCATGAGGAAAATTCCATGTAGTATGAGATGATTTACCAGCTGGTCTGCCAGATGTCCTGTTTCACAAGGTCAAATATGTGGGCATTATGGGACTTCTAAATACCCCAAATGATGAAGAATACCAATGATCTATTGAGAGGTTGATTCGTTGACCATCTACCAAGGCAAGAGGCAATGTGAGAACGGTCTCAATCTATAGGAGAACAAATTTATTGAAGCATCGAAATCCAAACTGACGTGGAAAAAGGGAATTGGATGAAAAGATGGTTGATGTCCTCTCCGAAAGATAGACAATGCCCACATCTGCTTGGACCTTGGAAGTCCCTTTTGCACAGAATATCCCAAGTGAGGATCCTATTACGCACCACCAACCAAGAAAAGCATTTGAGTTTAGGGAAATTACATTTCCAAGCACGGGCCAACCAAGAGAAGACTTGAACCAGTCTAGAGGGCTGGAAGATTAACTGATATGTCTCCTTGACAATAACCTTTCTTTGTTGACAACCTCCAAACCATATCAATCTCTAGGAGAGAGGACTATTCTGGAGAGCTTAAGAATAGATATATAAGATTTCCATTCCTTAATCAAGTGATTAGGCATCTCAAGCGCAATTGCATATTTTCAATAAGTATAAAAAGAAGAGGAAATAGATATGTTTTCCATGTCTTTAATCACAAAAATTCCCTTATCATGGAGAAAATTAATGAGCGCAAGAGATAGTAGATGAGAGCCAAACATACTAGAGAGCAGATCCAAGCCAATCTGTGGAATAGAACATGAGCCTACATCCCATCTGAGATTCCCAAAAAACCAATACTTAGCCTTGAGAAGGTTATGCCAAGACTTTAAGATATTAGGAGAATTCAGGGCTCCATCACATAGCCAACTAGTAAGTTCTTTGTTATGTAAATATATGGTCTTTATGATATGTTGACATAGTCCTTGACTGCATACAACCCTCTAAAAAAAATTTAGGAGAAGAGTCATATTGAAAGAAGCCAAATCTTCCATGCCCCAACCACCAAGAGAGACTGGGAGGTTGAGCATCTCCATATAAGCAAGATGGCCTTTACAGTCTTTTTCCTTACCTTCCCATAGAAAATGGGAAACCAAAGAGTTGATTTTGTGGACAACACTCATAGGAATTTTGAAAATGTGGATCCAGTAAATAGGAATGTTGTGGAGGATAGATTTTATGAGGATAAGTCATCCTCCCAACGATATCCATTTGTGTGACCACAAATTCAGCCTTTTGTCTATTTTGTGGAGTATCCAAGCCCAATCAAAGTTATTTTATCCATTAGGTTTGAGAAGAAACCCCAAATATTTGAATCCCCCATCAGCGATCACAAAGATCTATTCATGAAGGAACAAGAGTAGGCATTAAAGCCCATTCTTTTTGTCATTAAGAGGGATTTGTTCATCTAGATAACCATTAGATTTGTTGCTTCTTTCATGGGATTTCAGGATGAATATGATGTGTTCATGGAAGCCTTTTCCAAGATTTGTTTCTACTCCTCTAATGCCTCTAACAAGGCCATTAGGTTCAAAGCATGTCAGATCCTTTTTGAGATGATTATGAGGTTAAAAGATGATGTAGAAGTGAGTAATGAAGAAGCTTGGAGTCTTGAGTGAAGTGTTGAGTGTGCAAAGCTACTTGTAAAATAATTGTTTCCTTCAAAGTTCACAATAGATGGGAGGAAGTCGATGTCTTTAAAGTTGAATTTGACCGTAAGATCTTCATTGGAGGTGAAAAGTTGTTTGGAAACCTTCCATAGATTAATGGTGTTATTTTTTCTGTGAACTTAGCACCTCGAAATTCATTGACCTAATAGACTACAAATCTACCTAATGAAAGCACATCTAGGTTATTATCTTAATTAGTGGAAGAAAAAAGTACTTTAGCCAATCTCAATCATATTGACACAATCATATTATGCTCACTCAACAACTCTTCATTAAAATAAAATTGAAAAACTTCCTAGAATAATGGCCCAATTAAGAAAATAACATATTACAATTCGTGGGATCTGATCGAGTAAATCATTCACTAGATAGTTCCTCAATCCCCTTGGTGGATTTGGATCTCTAAGACCCTTTTCTACATTTCCTCAAACATACCACAATAGAGTATCACACTCATTGAGATGTCTCTCTCAATCTTGTCTTGTTGTATGGTGTGTCTTGTCCCTCTCCTTAGCATTGTTTTTATAGCTTCATTTTGAGCTAGATATCTAATCGCAATCTCCAAAGCGATTGATGGTTGAGATTAGATCTCACCTCACTTTAGATCAAGCATTGAGGCTAAAACATAATCACTAAGTAAATATTTTACTTTTCTAAGTTTAGTTTAGCTCAATTAGTCAGCATAAGAGTTATGTGCTCTCTTAAGTCAAAACTTAGGGTAAGTTACAAATACAACTTGCTCACATTAGATAAAGTGTCTAAGGATATTTTGGGCGAATTTTGCATGCCTAGACAATTATGCATGTGTAGAATTACTTTATCTAGTTACAAATATCAATACTCCCTCTTAGCGACGGAGGTACTTTTGCCCCATGGAACTTGCTTCGATCCTGGAATTGTATATGTTACCTTGGTTTCTTCCCTAGAACTCCTCTACCACCTGGTCTAGAAACATGCTCGAAGTACTTCTCCCCTTGATCTACGTCCAATAAGCCTCATACTCTTGAACATCCTATAAGGTCATCTAATACCAAGAGATCTTATTGACATATTTGGAGGAATTTATCAACTACTCCTCCCCATCTAGACTAAAAGGATGACTCCCTCTAAGTTTCTCAATATTCAAGTGAACTATTATTTATTCTCTATCATTGCTTTACTTCATACCATTGCTCAAATAGGTTGGCCCTTTATCCTATACATGTTGCTTTGCTTGACTCCAATGACATGTCCCTCATCGGAGCTAGATCCCCTAGGTCTAATTAGTGCTTATTTGTCTTGGAACACAACACATAACTCCTTCTTCTCCATCATAGATATTGAGAGAACAATCCACCTGAGTTTTGACACTCATAACATGTCCTTCACTTCTAGCCTGCCTCCAGACCCAAGCTGGAATACCACTACTCCAACCCCTTTCACCGCCTATTTGGAATCAACTCCAAAATCTACATGAAATTTTGAGTCCCACTCAGTGAAGTTGTTAAACAACTCATGTGCCCCTATCATATTCCATGTGGCTGCATTGTCTAGTAGTCACACACCCACTGGTAATGTTCTTGAGGTAAGGTAGAAAATAAGTGAGAACTTGGTTTCAAAATTCTTGGAAAAATCCTCCTAATATTCTATCAATCCAACTTCTATTGACTACATGCCCTTCCCCCTTTTTTCCTCTCTGGACACTAAGAAGAATAGTGTCCCATCTAATGATAGGCAAAGCACTTGAATCTATTCAAGTCATTCTTCTTCTTGGATAGTGAGGTTGACTCCTTAACCCCTACTATTTGAACCTTTTCTCCTTGTTTCCTGACTGGTAAGAGCAAGATTCTCATCATCCCCACTCTTATGTTATCCTCTAGACAATGATTTCTCACAAATTTCCTTTTGACTAAATTCATCCAACAACCTACTTCAGTATCGTAATGTCTCTAGTTTTAGAACACCTATCATAAAGGTAACCCAAGGTTTTGAGAACCCACTTAGGGTTGTCCTTACAGGCTCCTCATCTAACATGGCTAATCCAATAACTCCAAGCACATCTTGAACTTCCTAAATCCTGGTGAGGTATGATGCCACATATCTGATTCAGTCATCCTGGTGTTCCTAATCTTTCCCTCAACATCATTTTTTTGTTCTAATTATCACTCTAATATAATTTCATTAGAGTGGTACACATCTCATGGGAACTATTTTTCCTTGATATGTGAGGGATCGCATGATCCTTCACGCCATCCATGATGATATATATGGTTTTCACATCTTTCAATTTGTGGACTGCCAAATTTGCAGTGTTTGAAGGAGTCATAATATGGGTGTTTGCAAAATACTAAAGGTCATTCTCCATGAGAAGAAACATTATCCTCTCCTTCCATGGAATGAAATTGTAAGCACCATCCAACAGGCCCTTGAACTTGAAACTAGTTGTTTCCATCTCGTAATAAAAAAATTGACAAAAATAACTATGGCTTCTTTTCCCAATCGTCTACTTCACCTAAATGGTTGCATGAATGGCTTGTTGGTGGTTGTGCTAGTTTCAATGGAGGCATGCCTCTACTCTAGAACCTTCACGCCCAATTCACTTTGATATTGTTGGTTTTACTCAATGGTTAAGTCCTTTTAGCACAACTACGTCAGTCACGACTATCTTGTGAAGTTTTTCTTTGGCTTAGACACTTGTTAGTCAATCCATTATTGTCACATCCTTTGTTATGTCTTCTCCAAGTCACACCCTCATATCTATGCCAATGTCTTATTATCTTAGCGATAGTTTGCATCGCTCAATCCCCTTATAAGCACATGGCATGTTCACTTCACAAACCCCTATTGTCTTCTACGCACATTTCCCCGTAATCTATGGTTGCATATGATTCATCTACTTATGCTCACCTCAACACCAACCTTGTCTGAAACTATTGGTTGGGTACGATTTTTTATGGTGTCGTCTGGCTTGTCGAGCCCACTTAGCATCCTCCCCCAACTGCTCACTTAACCTTCAAATCCTATGTCAGACGATTGGGTGGCCCTATTGGCTATGTTGTCGGTTGTCCTCCCCCAACCAAATCTCCTCATTTGCTTTTCCTGACAAGACCCCAATGTTGTTTTGCATCTGTGTTTTCTTGTGCCAAACGATTGGCCCTGTACATTCTATAGCCTACATCATTTTTTATTATTTGTTGTATCTTGGTTGGGTGGGTCTTACAACCCACTCAGGTTGTTAGTCATGCCCATCACATTTATTTTATTTTTTTATTTTTTATTTAAATTGTCTTCGGCCCCTTTTTAAAATAAAATGTATTAAGTAGTTTTTATACAAAATATGCCTTGTACAATCATGGTTGAACTTAGCCCCGACGATCCTATATGAACCTAGATTCTTTGTGATTCACAGTTTCTAACAATGATACCATACTAATTTTCTTACAAACCTAACACTCAACAATTCGCTGACCTAGCATATTACATATTTTGGATGACGACACAACTCTACATAATCATAGATCTATTGGATGAAAGCACAACTCATATTATAGATCTACATAATCACTAAAGTAAATATTTTACTATTAGAAGGTTTACTTTAGCTCAATTAGCCTACACAATAATTATATGCTTACTTAAGTGAAAAATTAGGTTAAGTTACAAATGTAGCTTGCTCACACTAGAGCAAGTGTCTAAGGAGATCTTGGGTGACTTTTGCATGCCTATACATTTAGGTTTGTGAAGAAGTATCTACCCAAGCTACAAACATCAACACATGGAAACCTTCATTTTGGTCCTATGTCTCCTCTTTCAATGTTGGAGTTTACTTCAACTTATTATTAAAGGATCACAATGTTCTATTCCCCTTTAACTATCGCCACACTAGAATGCCTATCGAGGCTTGTGCCAATAAGATCAATAGGGAAATGTTGTTTTCAACCCTTTTTCTGAGCCATAAGGAGAACGGTATGATATCTTTGAGGAAAACTATCTAAAAATTGAACTTAATTGTTACTTGCAAAGAGTTTTTTTGTAATTTTACTGGTTAAATTGCATTGTAAAGGGATGCATTTTTAGTAGAAACTAACACAGTGTATTTCTTGAGTTTGATGATGTTGTCATAAAGTTAGCCACATGGAGGGGGGAACCCTTATCTCGATTGCAGAGTCTTGAAACCCACCTACATGGCTCGTTCAAACTTACTTCTCTATCCTTGCTTACATAAATAGACATTTGCATTCATTGTCAAAATTGTTTATGGCTCGAAATTTTCACAGCGAGAAATCCATCCTATAATCTATAGTGTTATCTTTGGTATTTGTCCATTGTCCTTGCATCGTCCAATGGGGAGCTCAAGTCATAAAACTCAAACTACCCCGCTACTGTGCCCCATGGGTCTTTGGGCCCAACAAAAAATGGAAAGCAAGAGGGCAAAGCAACTTACCTAATAAAACATCCAAACACTTAATTGGTGTATGTAAAAATAGATTTCAAGTAACAAGTGTGTCTGCGAACAATTTAAATGTATGTATAAATACATATTGCAATTTAAACGCATGTATGAATACATGCTTCCTCTTAGAGGATCAAATGAACTTTGGTGTCCTATTTATACGAAATGAACTTTAGTGTCCTCTTTGTATTAGTATACCGTACCTAGCTATCTGCATATCTTTTAGAATTTTGAGGTGAAAACTTATTAAAAATCACACTCACCTGATGAACTTCACAATTTGAGCATATATATCAAACATCCATATTATCCATCGCTTTGGAAGGGTTTCTAATAATTTTCGTACTGAATGCACCAATACATCATTGGCACTCAATGCACTAATACACAAAGCTACACACAAAGATTTCCATGCATCGTTGAATCCTAATCTGTCTTTCCTAAGTGTAGTTAGCTCATCATCTCATGATTAATTTTGTTGTTGAATTAATACTAATTTCAAATTTCAATGCCTGCATTTGAATAAATCATAAGCAGAGCTTTAAACATGATGAAACATGGGGATGGATCAATAAAATTCATGTTGGAGAGTAATGGTTGTTGAAGGTCAGGGTTGTTTTACAACATACCTACATCTAGGAAAGGACACATTCTGCACTCTTTGGGAAATAGATATGGTATTCCTCCAAGAGGTTGGGCGGTAGGGATATTATTAAGGGGGACTATCTTTAAATTATATTGAAATTGCATCAAATCACTCAATTACTTTTCGTTATATTTTTTAATTTATGAAAAAAGTATAATTATGTTAGTATTCATATTTATGAATGTTAAAATAATTTGTAGAGAATATGTATTTTTTAATATCTATATTGTTTGCAAGGCTTAACATTGGAATCATTTGGAAAACACATATTATAAACGTAACTTGAACTTAAATTTATATTTGAACATGACTCTGAAAATAGCAAATTTACGTTTTTTTTTTTTATTGTTTAAAAGATAGTATTTTTTTCTCAATTGTGGTTCACGGTCACTAAGTGGTCGTTACATGCGCGGGTAATTATCTAGGCAGATCCACCCAAAGGGATCTACACGTTGGCTTATCAAGCCTAACCCCAAGGGCATTGAGGAGATTTAACCCTGTGACCTCCCAAGTCGAAAGGTACTTAGCAATAGGAACTCGACCAATTGAGCTATCCCTTGGGGCTAATATAAAAATTAGTATTCTTTTTATTATTTTTTTATTTTAATGTTAAATTTTCATAATATTAAAATATAAATATTTTTTAATAAATTTAGTATATTTACGGATAAATTTTATTATTTTATATTTATATAATTATAAAAAATTCAAATAATAATTAGTTTTAATTAATTATTCTTGTCTTTTTAAATAATAATGAAAATTAAAACATTTACATCCTGAAAAATGAAGGTATTACCTTCATGCTAATAGGTATAAAAGAAATTTTGAAGATTTTACCAAGAATTTATTTGGTATGCTAATTTGCAAAGTATAATGAAATGGGTTGTATCAATGTGTTGGGTAGTAGTGCCATAGATTATGTGATTTCAACTATCCCCATATACAATCAAGTAGTAAAATTTCACCTTTTAAACTACAACGAGCGTGACAAAAATAAAGTTAATATTTTCTTAAAGGACTTAAATAGTGAATTAAATATCCTATTGTATAACAACAATTCCGAGGGCTTTTATCATAATCATATGACACCCTCTCTACTTCCATTAATAAATTCTCACTCCACACACATCTTCTTTGCACTCTCAATACAACCAATTTTGGATGTTTGGAAGAATTCTGTCTATATGTTTCCTTGCACAATTAGACCTTTGAACATCTTTTGCTCCATGAATTCTTGTCTTCCACACATTGCAACCACAAACCCATTCCTTTTGCATACATTGATTCCTACGCATGACAATTATCTGTATGTGACACGTTAAGAGGCCACCTCACCAACTTTACTTCCATTCTTCAAGTAAATCCATCATTTGCTCATTTCAAGGTTAATTGAAAGCTCATTGATGGAAGCTCAATCCTCAAGGTAAATGAAGCACTTGATATGGTATTATGTGAATCAAATTATTGATATTGTACTACATAAATTACTCCCCATCATCTCACATTGAGAGCGACCATGAGCATTAACTTCCCATCATCGTTTTAGATGGCCCAATAGAAGTGGTATGAAAGAAGGTGACATCATATTAATTGCACCAAAAAATGAGGATTTAATAGCTAAGCTCCACTAAAGGTTCTTTGGTATTTTATGCATCTCTAAGTACATTGAACATATGGATACTAAAATAAAGAAGGAGGCATTTTCTGGGAATATAGCTAATTCACTTTCCTGCCAAGATAAGAGTTTTCACTAGTCCACGACAAACAAATGGTATTTGAATCTAGCTCCAGAAGAAAGAAAAAGCAACAAAATTTGGACCATGGGATTGGTAAACACTTTGTGTGTTCTTGAAGTGTTCAACTTCATAAAAGTACTTTATCTCTATGTCAGGCACTTCAACCCAAAGACCAAAACTATCGAGCTAGGCATCAAGAAGATTCCAAATCCCTTGACTCCCAAGGTCTTCATGAAAATGCATAAGCTACTAGAGCCCACTATGTAGCTAAAGTTATCTAAAGCCCATGCTTTACTCAATTCTTAGGGTAGCAGGATGAATATCATCCAAAAATTCTTGCACACTCAACACGAGTCATTTCAAGCATCTCTTTTATGGATATCTCTATATTTGTTGAAGCATATAGTTTTTCTTGGTTATTCGTGCGAGTAATGGGATGAGAAACAATAGCAATTGTTCCTGGGTCGGTTTTATATGTGTTGTATTATGCCTTCAAGAGAGATGTTGTCTTCAATTGGGTGAAGATCACTCCAATAAGATTTAAGACTAAGAGATTTTTCATGACTACTTATCTAGTTATGGCTCTCATTTCATGACATACTTTTCATGGTCTACTACATAAAAGTAATCTAAATCCATATGTATAGCCAATACAATTTTGGTATCTCATACTTTGAAAGCATAAGGCTCCATTTAATTTTTATCAAATTCAAGAATTACTTGTCAAAGAAGTCAACTATATGCCAACTAGGAGAGATATTCCAAGAATTTCTACAAAAGAACAAAGTTTACCGAAATAGCCATCGATGGTTAATTATGTTTGAAAAAAAAAAAATAGTTCATCTCCTTACCTTTTACCATTGGAGAAATTATTGTAAGAAATTTTGCTCATTTAGAAAAAATCTTTGAGTTTTGAATTATTTAAATTTAGTTGAAGCAGAACCCATCTAGGGATTTGACCATGAAGGCATATTATCAAAGCATCTAGTTGTATTTAGATACAAAAACTTATTTACAAGTATATCTAAGGAAAATGATGAAAGTCATACTAGCACATCTAAAGAAAAGAAAGCATCCACCCTTGCTAAAAAATTGATAATGGAACCAACACCAACATGGGATGGAAAACCAAACAAAAGGGTAAAAATTATACAAGTGATCAACTGACTTCAACATCACAAACCTACCTGAGTTCCTCTTCTAGTCACAAGAGAAGAGACATTATCCAAACTAGAGGAGAAAGTAATGAAAGAGGCTTTGGTGGACAAGATGGAGAGGAGCCACCTCCTCAAGTGACTTTGGAAAAGTCACATATTACCAATTCATCCAAGAGTAAGAGTTCTAGCTAAAAAGGGTGTCATAATGGAGGAGGACACTATGACATGGAGGTTGACAATATTGCAATGACTGATTAGGTTACGACATGTATTCTCGAAACCTAGATAATAATAGAGGAAAACGTTATCAAGGAACCAAACACTTTTCAAGACCAATCCTTCACGATACAAAATACCCAATACAATAAGTCAACCATGATATTATAATTTGAAAATATGAATGTTTGAAATGAAAAGCTTACCAACTAGTGGAAGTCTAAGGTTGATGTTTCCAGAGTTGGAACCACATTTCTTCCAAAGTTGCATGAGACTATAGGAGAAGCTCTCACATACTCCATCACATAAAAATAAATAAAGAATTAAAGTTCATGAAGAGGATAAATGACCTTGAACAAGCTCTTAATATTGCTCCATTTTTTACGACCATGTTGACTATTCAAGCACCATAGGTTGCAACTACTACACCTAACTCACGCTCGAAAATTAGAAAATAAGCATACCTACTGAACAATGTTAGATTATATGTCATAGAAAACATTAATAAGCAAATACAAATTATTGAAAATTTATGGGAATTTCCATTACAATTGAGGAATTTATCCCAAAGGATTAGTTCATTTGTTGAATATCTAAGGAATGATCTCAAATATGATCAAATTTTTTTGATAATAAGTTGTCCACTTTTTGTAAATAAGATCAATACTCCAAATGATTTCTAGATAACCCAACAAGGCTTTCTAAGCTCGAAAAGGATAAAGCAAATTAAAGTTGGTTGGTTTTTTAGATTAAAAATGTTACAAGATGTCATTGTTCATTGTTCAAGTATTGATGATCGTAGGAATAACACCTTTCTCAAAGATATTAAGGTTTTTGAAGGCCTTCAAGGGCTCATGAATGATCAAAGATTCCATGATGGTTCCCCATGATATATTGAAAGAAGAATTAAACATTATTAAAACATCATTAGGTTCTGAGTTTAACTACTTAACAAACTTTTTGGAGGCTCAAATTAAGAAGTGGTTGTTTACTTTTTCCAATGACAATGAGGATCAAATATCTATGGCCAAAAAACTATGATTTGATGAATAAGAAATTGAAGAAGAAATATTTGAGCTACGACTAAAGAAAGTCATCACTATTCCTCCAATGAAAGAGTATATTCAAGAATGGATACACTAATCGATTAAAAAAACTGTTAGTCCTCAATAACTACCCAAGAATTTAGGATAATGATCTTTCATGTAGCCATATAAACATGCGCTCCTTCAACATCAAGGAGAGAGAGGTCATTCCACCCATAACACTCCTGCACTTTTGTGAGTATTTATTTTCTTTTGAAATAATTCCATACCGGTCTGGAATTTATCTAGGACAAAGAATTAAAGGTACTACAGACTTATGTGCATGGATGTGCCTATGTTATGTTATGCAACAGATCGATAAGATTGTGAAATACACAGACACTGAAGCAGTTTAGAGAAAACATAACAAGAAAACATGTAAACACAACAAGTTTAATAAGGAGTTCACTCAATACTCCTCGGCTACGTCTCCTGGTCCAGCCTTCAGTGGTGGCCTCTCTATTATGTTTTCAAACCAGAGTTTCTTTACAACAGTGAGCTCAATTTGAGTCTCACTCAATAGATATGAATCAATAGGATTTGAGTACACAGACTCTCTTTACTGGTACTTGACCTCTACTGGTCACAGTAGTATGAGCCCAATCTGAAACTCATACATGATAGGCCTATGCCGAGGAGCTCGCTTGGACCTCTCAACCTTTCTCTAGAGTGCACAGACTCTCTGACTCTCTCTGCCTCTGTCTGGCTTGATGCTATCGTCGGGTCAGCTCGGCTTCTTCTCTCTGTTCTTAACTAACTATCTTTCTTGCTTTTTCTGCTTTCTCTGTCTGTGTCAGTTCGTGGCTTTAAAGCTAGTGTGATTTCTGTCAGTTCGTTTCTACTTCTCGGCGTTCTGGTTTTCCTTCCTTTGTCCGTTTGAACTCCTCTGTTCTGCATCATCATCACTGTATAACGCTTCACAGGGAGGTGGCCACCTATTCTGCAACGGGTGAGTGTGTCAGGTTCCTTGGACACATTTGAACGGTCGTTACCCGCTCCAAGATGCCCGTGAAACATGAATCTTCTGCCAACTCATCATCCATGTCGGACTTCAAATCCCATGTAATCTTTCTTTGCAACCTTGTCAAATTCGATCATTTATCGGGACGTGCCTTCGTCATTGATCTGGGGCCCCCAGATCCTACTAACGTCGTTCATATCGGGTGAGTAAGTAGCACGATGTTTACCTGTCCGATGTGAGCAGTTTTCTCTCTCTTCCACCAGATGTGTGTCACTCAATGTGTGGCATCAGGCGGGACTCGGTCAAAACTACTTACTGCATCAAGGCCTTCCGATATCCTGTTGGTTTTGTGGAATCCACGGAACCGAATTTATTACTTTTCTGCATTTCATATCCATTTCAGGTCTGGGCACTTCGAGGCTTTCCTTCACTGAGGGGGATGCCTTGTGATACACGATTAGCGCTTTAGCGCTAATCGCGTATCAAAAACCACCCCCATTTCTTGAATTAGCCTCTGGTTTTGCCAATTTGCGCCAGCATGCGTTACCATAGGCCAATGGTCTGCGCGCTCGACTGAGGCTCCTCGTTGCTCCGCACTGATCACAATTACAACTGTCACGAGGATTCCTTCTGATAGCTCGATCTTTCTAAGACTTGAATTTGTTTGGCATAATTTGAACGAGTTTATGAAAACTTAGAGAGTGTTTAGGATCCAATTCGGATCATGACCTTCCCACTAAAAAAAAACTTTTGGACCACCAAAAGTTTATTTTTAAGCATCAATCAAGTGAGGGTACTTATTCCTCACTTGACCAATTTCTATCCATTTCGCACTTCTTAGCTTTGAACCTTAGAGTCCAACCTTGAGGTATTCAACATCCCCTCTGCGCATAGTTCTCACCTTCCTGTCCAGAACTATATCTTTCTGCAATTCATTAAGATATTCAGGTAACAGATCATCAATAGAAGGCAATTGACTCTACTCTTTGGGATCTTCAATTAATGAAGGTCCAAATAATCTCAAGTTGTCTGCATTAAAAATTGAATAGATGTGCATGTAAGCTGGTAAATCAAGGTGAAAAGCATTCTCACCAATTTTCTCAAGTATCTTGAAAGGTCCATACCTTATTGGCTTTAGCTTCTTACCTTCACCTTGCATTCATTCTTTGCTGATATACAACCAGACTTGGTCACCAACTTGGGAACTATACTCCATCCGATGCTTGTCATGCCTTGCCTTGTACTTGACTTGGCTCTTTTCCAGCTATTCTTGTACTACCTGGTGAATTTCTTGGATTTGTTCGATAAACTTGGTTGCCTTGTCCACATCACTGTATCCATCAACCGCTATGTCTTTACCAAAGACAAAATCCAAGGGAGGCCTTGGTGTGAAACCAAAACAAGTCTGAAAAGGAGATATCTGTGTGGAAGAATGTTTAGCTCGGTTATAAGTATGTTGCACATAAAATAAATGTTCATCCCAAAGCTTGGGATGCTTGTTGCAATAGCCTCTTAACAATTGTATCATTGTCCTGTTGACCACTTTTGTTTGGCCATCTGTTTGTGGATGAAAAGTTGTTCTTTTGTTTAGTCTGGTGTCATCAATTCCCACAGACTTTACCAAAATTTCCCAACAAATTAGGTATCTTTATTAGATATAATGGAAGTGGGTAATCCAAAATGAACCCATACATGCTGAAAGAACAATTTTGCAATTTGTTCAGCTATAATCTGTTTGTTACAAGGTATTAAAATACACATTTTGCTGAACCTATCCACAACAACATATAAATAGTCATGACCTTTTCTAGATTTAGGCAGTCCTCCAACAAAGTCCATGCAAACACTTTCCCAAGGATGAGAAGGAACTGGTAGTGGAGTGTACAAGCCTAGTTTTATGTTGTTGGGCTTGCTTTTGGCACACATGGTACACCCTCTTACATATCTAGAAACTGTCTCATTCATTTTTGGCCAATAACAAAATCTTTGCAGTTGTGCAATTGTTTTATTTACACCAAAGTGACCTGATATTAGAGAAGTGTGTGCCTCTCGAATTATCTTTATTGTTTTTGTTTGAGGAATGCATAACTTTCCCAAATGATACAAGAGTTGGTCCTTAACATGATAATCCAATTCTTCTACTTGTTTTCCATGACTTAAAGTTGCATATACATCTTTAAAATATATATCTTGAGCATATTGTTCAATGTAGCTTTCAT
Source organism: Pinus taeda (assembly GCA_000404065.3). NCBI lineage: Eukaryota > Viridiplantae > Streptophyta > Pinopsida > Pinales > Pinaceae > Pinus > Pinus taeda. Next base: position 58,660 of record APFE031578002.1, read on the forward strand.
G
>APFE031578002.1:63817-81435 GCA_000404065.3 Pinus taeda
AAAATGGATAATCAAATATTTAGAGCAGCGAAAAAAACAGCTTGAGGATGAGAAAGAGTTGGATGAGCTATGGAGGATTCGAAGTGATCGAGTCATCAACCGTAGGAGGCCCGGTGACTTGCTGCCCAAGGAGAGAGAATCCATGCTTATCCGGGTAAATACACACTTAGAGAGGCTGTTGGCTAAGGCCAATCGAAACAACAAATTGCTAAGGAACATGAAAAACCATTATTGGGCAAGGATGCATGTTTGCAAGGCGAAGTTGAAAATGTTTCAAAGAAGGTTGTTCGAGGTCCGCAAGAGAAAGAAGAAGACCGACCCGCTCCGTATCTTGGCTGAGGCCTCTCTCACTCACCATGATACTCATTATCTTCCTCCTAGCAGCAAACCCAAGAAATTTTGAGAATTTTGAGGCATTTTTGGCATTTTCGGGAATTTTACAGGTTTTGGCCATTTGAGTGGTCTCACCCCGTGCGCAACCAGTCATGAGGACAACTCAGAATAGGGAAAACTCCACATTTTTGGAATTTTCATGCAAAGATACACTTGCCTATGGAAGGGTTTCAAATTTTGTGAAGATTTGGGCTCCCAAAAGCTCAAAATACAGGCAAATTTTGACTTTCTGCCCCTTTTTTGAGTTGCAGAAAGCAGTTTTGGGAGATTTGATTTTTGAGGGGTCAAATCAACTCCAAATTCAGAAATTCCAGTTGGGTTGGAAATTATACTTCCCGACCTTTCCAACAAGCTATCTTGCACCTGATTTGGACATCGGGAAGGCCCTCAAACATAGCTGCCAATGCGCGTGACCAGTCAAAGTCAGGGGCGCGACCACTCAGGCAAATTTGCCAGTTTTGACCAGTTCGGCCAGCAAAACACTGTTTTCACCTTGCTTGACTTTTGAGGCATGTAAATGATGGATTTTTGTGTAATTTCATGGCACTTAGATACTTTTACTCTTCTTGACCACTTCTAGAATTTTCTTTGATGTAAATGGTAAATATTTAATGCATGGATAGGTTTCCTAAGTTTTAGAGGCAAGTTGTTGTGCTGGCCTATTATCTAGTGATTAATTTAGAATTAGTTGCAACAGCTCCTAGGAGGCTGAGCTCGACCCCTAGAGGTGGGGAAAGGAGTTAGACCTTCTATATTATGCCTTCCCTTACTCATTTTCATGGTTGGACTCTTGAGGGAGAAGCTCTATTGTATTTTTTACTTGTATCTCTGCAATTTGAGGAAAAGGAAGGCCAGGGTTTTGCAGACTTCATTGTGGATTCTTGTGGATTATTGTGTTGATGGTGTGTTTCCTACTTGTCATTGTAAGTGTGTTTATGTGTTCCATCTCTTATTTTCTTGCTGCTAATTAAACAAAAGAAGTGATAAAGTTTGAATTCATGCATGCCATGCTCAGCTTTCAATTTTGTTTAATATTTATGTTTTCCACTGTCTAGAGAGGATTCAAATTCATTGTTTGCCCTCTTTAGCTTCTTGTCTTTCCTCCTTGATCATCCATCTCAGCTAAAGGCATCAGCACAAACTCCTACCTTGCCCTAAAGACCCACCTGCAAAAACTGAGCTCAATCCCCGCACCCTGAATTGCACTCCCTCCAATTGCCACCAAAAACCTCAAAAACTTTAAATCAACCCTCCTTACCAGTTTACTAGCCTAAAATCAGTGTTTCTGATTGGTCAACTCTTCCCATTGAAAAATCCACTGAGTTTGACCCGAGAGAGCCTTCTCATACCTCGTAGGGCTAGCTACGAGGTGAAATGGTTTGATGTAGCTTTGAGATTTGTCTATCTCAACCTAGGTGAAATCTCAAGCACTAACAAGTAGCTCTTCCATCTATGATTGCAGTTGCTTTCCTTCTTGCAATCGCACAAGGCATTGGGCTGGCGCCAGAGTGCGCACATTCGCTCGGACTTCATCAAACTTGCATTATGTCTCCCGGATGTCTGTGCTAAGCTTTTGCAAGTTTGGGTCCTCCTGCAAGTTCACCCATATCTCCATGGTCTGATCAAATATCACTGCGCAGTCTATGAATGCAGTATCCAATGTGCCCATGTTTTCCCTGATCGCTGCTCCTCATTGCTCCCAGACCTTTGGCGGAGTGGTTGGCTACAACTTCCGCTGAAGCTCTAAGTTATTAATCTGAAAGTCAAATGTGACTTCACCTATCTCATCCTTGGATGCACAGACCACAACAACCAATTTTTTGAGTTTTGTTGTCTCAGTGGCATCCTTCAGAATATTCAACTCTGGAACTATCTTGCATGCCTGCATTATTGTTGTCTCCAGGCTCTGACTTCGTGATTGTAGCTCCTCTTTTCCTTTTAAAGCCTACGCCTTCTCTATGAATATCTATTCATTATTGAATTTGAATTCACTAATCACTACAAGGGCAAGATTCTCCCTGATCCGCAACTCATCTAAGACCCCCCAATGTAGCGCATGGAGAGTCAGAAGTGTCAGCATGGCTAAGTTCACCCCCATATATTTAACTGTACTTAACACAACACGGTCTTCCTCTAATTTCACATTAACAAATCCTTCTGGTAAAGGTATAACTTTCAGGTCCAGAGTCCATTCCAGATCTGCTACATTCACACTCCCTTGCGCCATGCTTGCTTGCATCCTGCTCGTTTTCCCAACACACACTTGAATCCTACCAGTCTAGATCTTCAGCTCGCATAGATCCTTTTGGATGCTCCCTAGAGTATGCATGTATTGCTATTAAAACTACTACCATAACTCTATTGTGGTGTCTCTGACCTTGTCATCGATCTCATCAAGATCCCATTTTGTGAGGACCATCGGGTCAATGTGTGCCTTTTTGTTAGATTTGTGCTTCTTCCTTGGCCTGACAGTTGACTCCTTTTCATGCTTCCTCAATGTGAAGGGAGTGCTCTACTCCTCTCCACTACCCCCTTCATGCTCTAAGTGCTCCTTCTCGTTTGTATGCTGGGAAGTCAATTCTTTGATTCCCTTTGTGCTAGTGCGCTTTGCCTCAGCATGCTCTTTCACAATGTATTATTTTTCCGCAACTGCCTTAGCAACAACTTCTTTCTTCTTCTGTTCAACTAGAGCTCGTGTTGCCTTTTTTGCTACCTCTTTATGCTTCTACATAGCAATTGTCTACGCGACAGAGAGTTCTGCACCTTTATTGGTACCTACGCCAAGATCCGTGGGTTTGCAAAATTACATTGGCTAAATCCCCATGATCTCCTGCATGTTTGTCTCTCATACTAACTGTGGTAGCTTGTGCTATATATACTTAGGGTCCTTCCACACCCTAATTGATACATTGTGGAAATTGTCCTTGAAATCTGCAAAGGCCCTTAACTACTCAAAAAAGGTTGGGGATAGCCTTGGCCGCTGACTAATTTCCGTGTGAAGATCCATTTCCATTAAAATCTAGAAAATATTTGATTACTTGTTCCTCTCTGGATCCTTTGTTGACCACAGTGAAGCAAACTTCACTGCCTCTGGTAGATCTTTTGGCTGTGGGGGGAATTAACTCTCCTCTGACAATCTCCATGTTACTAAGACAATTGACAACAAGAGCCACACATAATGGAAGGTCTTATTGTCCTCCTGTGCTTCACGACAGTTCGTGAGGAACTCCTTGCACAAATACTTCGCTCAGTTATATTGTACTCCCTTCGCACACTAGGTGACCAATGATATTACAGGTGTCGGAACTTCCTCCGTGTGACATTTCTTGATGATCTTCCCTACAAGAATTTGTGTGGCGAACTACACTTCCTAGTCCTGAATGGAGCAGATAGAATATCCGTGCGACTTCTTTACTAACCCAAACCCTGCTTTCATTTTATCTGCCAATTCCTTTTCACCACTTTTCCCTCCAAACTCCTTGGCAGGATCTGCCCCTTTATAAGGCAACTTTGTAATCCAATGGATAAGCATATCTTTGATTGGGATGGGTTAGTTGAGCCATAAGCACCCATCACATACCAGCACGAGAAGTTGGTGCACACACATAGTGTTGATGATTGATCTATGAAAATTGGCACACAAAGCATGTGCAATAACCTAGCCTACTCAACACCTCTGACCCACTTCATGAATTCCAACCAGGTAACCCCAGTCTCTTCGTAGTAAATATCCTTCATGTGCTTTCTAGTAGCCAAATGGGGGAATCTCTCATGGTCCACAAGATCCCAATCCTCCAACTTTAGCACAAAAATGCGCGCTAAGGCTGCGCCTTCAAATTCAATTTGTTCTGGAAATAAGGGCATTGAAACCATAAATTTCCCGGAATCAGTGTCTTTTGTGACTTTTGTCTTTCCTTTTGGTGGATGGATATACTCCAGGAGCCATGTGATAGGCTCACCCTCCTCAGCATCCAGTTCCTCCATGCCTTGGAATTATTCTTCCTCTACGTCCACAACTTTCTTCAGCTACTTATCCTTTTTCTCCTTCTGTCACACCTTTGGGTTCTTCCCCGATGAATGTCTCACTAACATAGGTTTCTTCTGCTTCTATTTTGTAGGTGATTGATTTAGCCTAGGTGACCTTGGCACCATAGGCAAAGTGGGCATATCTTCCATGCTTTTTATCTCAGGGGCCGCCACATCGGAGACAGTAGCTTCAGAACTAACAACCTCTGCTGGATTCATGGCAGTCATTCGCTCAAAGAATAGTTCACGGGATTCTGTAGACAAGTTTGTGAATGAGGGTCGTGACAAGAGTTCTTCCCAGTCTTTACGCTTCAAAACTGAAAACAACAAGGCTCATAGAAAATTCTCAGAATGAAAAGTGTTCTTTGGTGGACCAACATGCCTAATTTATAGAAGGTTTTGAATTCAAATATGATCATTCCCTCTAATTTTGGATCATAAATGTGTCTTTGGCGGCAAATAGCTAAATGTTTTTGCCATAAATGGTGCCTACCCATTCCTCTTAACAAATGTTTTTCCATCAAATCGTGAATAGTAACTCCAATGACTACTTTTGGACCTAGCTGTGGAACACCATCCTCCATGTCACAACTCGTCCAACGCAGCTTCGCCTATCACACTCCTCTCTTCCGTCACACAACCTCCATTCTATGTTTTTCTCCTTGTCAGGCAGTGTAGCTTAAAGTCCAGCAATCCCTTGCAGCTGCCTAGATTACTAGGATTGTCATGCTTCCATGTAGTCATTGTGCAGGGGCAGGATCCCCTATCGACAAAATTCAGCCTACTTCCATTCACTTTTCCTGGGAATGATTCCCCATTCAGCTTCGCGAGATGAACTATGCCACCATCCATGATATCCTTAACAATATATGGCCCCAACCAATGCATTTAAAATTTCCCTTGAGAATTGGTGAAATTGCTATCATGTGGCAACACTAAATCATCTATCTTAAAAGTGTGCAGCTTAATAAGCCTATATTTCCATGCTTTCTCGCATTCCTTTTGCACTTGCTGGTGAAATCTTGTAAGAAAGCGGTCTTCTTCTAACTCCATTAGCTGCACGAGCCAATCTTCCAAGGTCTCGCGATCTGCCATCTTTGTCAAAGTTGAATACATAAACTTGGCACAATATACTCCATAGGCATCACTGCTTCAATCCCATAGACCAACCTAAATGGTGTTTGGCATGTCAACTTCTTGCAAGTCATTCAATATGCCCATAGTAATAATGGTATGTGCATCTCCTAGTCATTCCTCTGCGTGTTATAGACCTTTAACAATGCATGTTCGAAAATTTTGTTAAATGCTTACATCATTCCATTCACCTATGGGCGATAGGGCATGCTTTTTTGATGATACACCTAGAATTCCTCAAGCATGGCACTGTTCGTTTCATTCAATAAGTGTGTACCCCTATCACTCATCAATATCTTAGGGAATCCAAACCTCATTAAGACATATTCAAACAAAAACTTCATGGCAGTAGCAGCTGTATAATCCTTCACCAGCTCCACTTCTGCCCATATGGTACTCATTCGTAGTAATGATATACCACATGCCCATCTTCTTTCTTGGTGGTGTACTGGACCTATGAAATCAGTGGCCAATTTATCAAATACTTACAACGCAACCTGAGCATTTAAAGGCAATTCATCCCTTCATGAAGGCTTCCCCATCCTTTAGCAAGCATCGCACACCTTGCAATATGCCTTAGAATCCTTGTGTATTGTCGAGCACCATAACCCAACACACAAAATCATCTATGCGATTGCTCTCCCTGCACAGTGACCTCTTGCGACTCCGCCATGTGCTTCAGCTAGGATGATAGCACGTTCAAATTTTGCAACATACCATCGCAATATCTCATCCGTTCCCATCTTATACAAGTGACCCGCAACCATTGAAAAATCCACAACACAGACTACCTACTCTTTTTCTTGGGTAGAATAGCCTTCCAAAACTGTTCCCGTGGTTAATAACTAAATGATATCTGTGAAATGGTCATCTGCAACACACATTGCAAAGAGCTTCACATCTGTAAGTCCTTCCTCCAAACTATTTGGTTCTTCGCTCGTTTCAATCCTTGCTAGATGTTATGGTCTTGCATTCGACCTTCTAGGATTCACAATCACTTCAAATTCATATTCTTGAAACAACAGTAACCATCGACATATCTTTCCCCCCAACACAGGCTTATTGACCAGGTATTTCAGCGCGGAGTGATTTGTATAGATTTTGAAGTGTCCACCCAACAAATAATTCCAAAACTTTTGTAGCGCATAGACCATTGCTAGCCCTTCACGCTCTATAGTGGAGTAATTCTTCTCATCTTTAGATAACTTTATGCTCCCGAAGGCTATCAAATGATCAATCTCTCCTTCTCCTTCCCGTGTTAATACTACACCCAATGAAATGCAAGAGGCATCTACATGTACATGGAATTATTTCTTCCAGTTGGAAACACAAAAATAGGTGAATCACCATATTTTCCTTCAAGACATCCAGACTGTGATGTCAATCTTCATCCCAACAAAACATCACATATTTCTTTAATAATTTTTCCATCGACGTGATTATCTGAGCATATGCTTTGATAAATTTATATAATACCCAGTGTGCCCCAATGTCACGTGCAACTATTTTAGATTCCTAGGGGCTTCCAAATTCATTAACACATTGATCTTTGCAGGTTCTCCATCAATCCCTACTTACATACAACATGGGCAAGAAAAATTCCAAAGAGCACATAGAATATACACTTCTTCAAGTTCAACGCAATCTAATACCTTCAACATGTATCCAACATAAGGCATGAAATCACAACATGGAACTTCACCAAGCCAAACACATTCCAATCATCAAAATACACCTCCAGGAATTTATGAATAAATTCTTTGAACATCGTGATCACAACCCAGGAAAATATTGTAGGTGCGTTTTTCAATCTGAATGGAATTATTGTATATTGAAAGAAACCCAACTCCATCGTGACGGTTGTCTTGCTTCGATATTGAGGGCGATATTTATTTGATGATAACTCGAAAAGCCATTAGTAAATAGATACATCTCCTGTCCACCAACATTCTCTAACACTTCGTCAGTAAAGGGTGTTGGAAACAGATTGTGTACACAGGCATCATTCAACTTTTGTAGGTCTACACATATTCGGATTTTGCCTTTGTGTTTCTTATCTTGGACCACCATTGGGCTTACCCAATCAGATTCTTCTACTAGTTCAATAATACTGGCATCCAACATCTTATCCAATTCTTGGCGCACCTTCTCTTTATATTTTGGATTTAGCTGATAAGGCCTCTTCTTAATAGGCTTTACATTTGACTTCAACGTAATCTTCATAACACCTAAATCTCCAATGATTCCCTTCAAATCTGAAAACTTTGTTGGGAATAAATCCTGGTACTCACATACTAGCTCATCTACCTTATCAACTATATCTTCATCCCAATAGTCTCCTATCTTCGTGAACTTAGGCTCTTCTTCAGATCCGATGTTTACTTGTCAAGTTTGCAAAGGTTTTGATATATCAGGGTTCGCCACCTTCAGTCCTTCAACTTCACATTGCCCTTCTGTCTTTGCAATGGTAATATTTCGTGGATCTTCTTCTTATTCTTGAGCAATCACATTATAACACTCCAGCGCATGGTGCAACTATGTACTCCAATCTGGCTGAGCCCATTCTACTGATTCCTTTAGTGTTCTGAATATAGCTTCTTTTATCTCCTGGAGCGCTTCATCAATGCACTCAAACCCATCCTCAAAGATGGAATTTAATAAAAAAAACCTTCCCTTAAGATGTCCCATTCAACCATCCCATGGCAAAGCTCCATCTCCAAATACTAGTTCATTGGAATTGTATCTAGGGTATAATAGAAAATGTGCGCCCATTCTGGTTGTGGTTATGTTCCCTAGGCCTTAGCCCATCATGCCAAATGATAACGTGGATCATCCTTCCCACTATATTTTTTTGTCATCCAGATATTACCATATCCAAACCTTAATTTCATCATCCTTCTGTATTCCTTGCATCCAACAAAGTTCTCCTTGTGCGTACCCCACCAATAGGAAAGCGTAGCGCACAACACCAACTCCAGTGCCTAGAAGTGATGTTTCCAGTATATCCATTTCAAATTCATATAAAAACAGTCCCACTTCAGTTAAACCATCATAATGTGGAAGGTTCCTTACCTCATTTGAGACACACCACAATGATTTTGTCATCCTATTGCAATGGAGCGTAGATAATTCATGCAACCGATTCTACCAGTTTTCAAGCTCTTCATCCGAATATGAGGTCTAGGAGCTATCCGTGTCCCATACAATTCGTCCATCAAATGTAGGATTGATCAAATTCTCATCTCACACTGTTATCTTGTATATATGATCCAGATCATCATCACTCTCTACAAAGTCATGAAGAGGTTCAGTGTAAATCACTCCTTTTGCAGGGTCTGGTGGCACTAAAACCCTAAGTGCTTTCCTTTCAAATGTCATCTTCTGCTTCTTCAATTTGATTACCACGTCCATATCAAAAGCCCAATCACTTCCTAAGAGCATGAGGTATGGGTTACTATCATCCACTATTTCAATGACCTCAAAGTTATCCAACACACTTGCGGCCTTAATATCCATCGTTACACCATATACGTGCCCCATCGAAATAATATTTTGTTGATTTTCCATGCGCAACTAAATAGGAGACCATTGTAGTGTAGGTCTCCTCATTATTTCCTATGTTTACTTAGGTAGGACATTTGCATCAGACCACAGATCCAATATAACCTGGTCCATTTCGTATTCACCTATCTATGCAGTCAGCCTCATCTCGTGCCCCGTGTGCTTCTTATGCTTACCAATTTTCCTCATAGTGCATTGTTCAACATGAGTCTTTTCTTTATTTGTGCATTTGTCAATTAACTCTTGCAATCCTTCTACCACTTTCTGATCATGCAGTAAATTCATACAAGTCTTCAGAAAAGTAGCTAACACCAAAGGGTCTACTTCTTGTGTCACACTATTTTCTGGCATTTTCTCCTAACTTCCCGAGGTAGAGGCCTCATCAAAGTTCTTATTTTCTTCCATGAAGGTCTCTTTAGCGTGATTAATATCAAAGTATACTTCCTTCTCAGCCTCCTTGAGCACCCATCCATCATCCTCAGGCTTCTTACCTTTATCTGTACCAGTCGCCATACCACTTCTTGTCACTATATTTACGTTGTGATCTTCTTCGCAGGGATCAACCCTCATCATTTGAATGTTTTGCGTAGGCTTTTGGGGCTGCAACTTCTTTTCTTACATATTCACCATAACGATCAAACGTTCCTCTATCACATGGTCAAACTGGCGATAATACTAACATGACAGATGCATGGGATTTATACAATCGCATGCGAAGTGCCCTACTTCACCACAATTATAAAATATTACCTACCCACGCCCTCAACCTGGTCTGCCACCTCTTCCTCATCCTCAGCCTTCGAATCCTCCATGATCTACTCCCACACCCTGATCCTAAGGCCAGTTTCTTCCTACATTCAGTAGGTAGGGGTTGTATCCATCATCAACTCATAACTTCTATAATGGCATTCATCATGTCCCACAGATTTACAGAAATTGCAAAACAACTGTTGAGGGGTCTGTACAAACTTCTATAGTAAATGGAAGTTATTAGTGGCATACTGTCTTGTAACCTGACAGATAACACACCATAGCGCAACTCCCAAGCTCGTCCCAATGTTATTCTCTGGTTTCAAGGGAACACACCCTCCCCTAATAATATAGTTCGTATAGACCAGACAATGGTCCTTATCATGTCCATGGCTCTTACAATTAAAACACCACACCTCAACGCACACCTCCGGCTGGGCCTCCTTTCCTTTATTTAGACTCTGCAGCTCCAAGTGTAGGCTTTCCAGCTGTGAGTGAATCTATTGCACTCCTAGGTTTGTATCCTGTATGGGCGAAGCATCCAACTGCATCATTATTTCCAAAGCTTCTGCCTGCATTGCTATCATTTGTTGTGACAAAGGAACTCTCAAGTGCAGTAAGAGCGATGCTATACACCAGTCATGATGCTAGGAATCTATGATTATCATATTGTCTTGCCTAATAAGGCATTTCAACCTTTGATCGAAATTTCAAGGCATCTCGTCTACCTTCTATTGGATTTCCTTAAACTCAATTATTGACTGCACCTCTGACTTAAGCTTGCTAAACTCCTTATTAGGAGATTACTGGGTCTCTGCCAACATTGTGGTGGGATTATCAGTACAATGCATGATGTACCATGTTAATGCATGATCTTGTAAGGTTATGACTAGTTGTCATTTCTTGATGTTATCATTTGTAATCTGCTCTGCCTTTTATGCATCTCCTGCGAAAAACCAAAACTGTCCAGGATCTTCGCTCCCTACCCCTTTAAAAATTGGCATTTTCATTTTGTTTGCCATGTTAAATGGTGGAAGTGGAGGTGGAGGAGGTGAAGGTGTAGGTGTATGAGGCGGAGGTGGAGGTGGAGTTAATGGATGAGATTTCCTTAGGATACCCTGTGTAATTAATTGAATTGCACTTCACAGCATAGTCAACACCATCCCTTCGTCGTCACTTGAAGGGGGTTCAACGAGTAGACTGTATTCTAGGCTTGATCCTTCATTTCTTCTAAATAATCTCCCACTTCGCATAGGCCCAAACATCAAGGTAACTGCATAAACCTCTTTTCACATAACAACATTTTAATCCAAGTCTTTAATGACTTCAAATACTTACCTCACGGTCCTTTAAAGAGCCTTCATTCTGCTTCGCTATAGCTGATATTTCTATCGATCGCGAAATAAGTGAAAAAAATTCCCAATGTTTGATCAATCCAATGATCCACAACCCACGCGATATTTCTTTCTGATGCCTCCAGACGTCGCAACACTATCGGCCAATTTAGATAACCACTTGTGTAGTTCGTCAGGGAAGAAATGGAAGAACGCGTCGGTATCGTCTATGTACAAAATCTCTGCAACCACTGTTCCATGGATAATTTAGGGCTCCTGTTCTCTTAAGCCATGAACGCGTGCACGTTTTGATCAATCCACTTGTTTAACTCTTTTAAAAAACATAGGAAACTGATCTGATGATCACCCTATGAGTGACACCAATTTAAAGTTTATTAAACAAAAGGTATTACAGAATCATGTGCCGGTGTGTGTTCTGTGTTATTTAACCAACGGATCGATCAGATTACCAATACATAGACATTTAAATTGAAAGACAACAGAGAAATGCAGTAAGCAACCACAAAGACATAAGAAATTTTAATAAGGAGTTCACCCTATTCTCCAGGGCTACGTCTCCGGTCCAGCTTTCAATGATGGCCTTGTTTTATTGTCTTTGAGCAGAGAATTACAATGCAGGGACTCATTTGTGAGTTCTCCTGAAGCAAATTTGCTTGGCAGGGTGCTTCCTGGATTTACAAGGCCACTGGAGTGCACAGACTCTTCTTCCCCCTACCAACTCTGTGACCTTCAAGTCTACAATGGACAGAGCCAAATATGATGCTCGGCTCGAACAGATTCCTCTATGAGATGGATTGAATCTTCAAGCTCTGGTGCTCAATGCTGCCACTGGTTAGCTCGGCCCTCTGTCTCTTTCTGCTTTTGCTACACTGTCTTCTTTCTGTGTATTTCGTCCTCCTCTCAGGATTCTGGTCTCTCTGTCTTCTTTTTTTTTTCTCTCGGACTTCGTTGTGTATTCTGTATCTGTTCATGGCTTTAAGCCATTCAAACTCATGCCGGTTTGGTTCCTCTCTTGCCTCTGTCGATTCACCTTCTACAGCTGCACTTGGAGTTCCCTGTTCAGCGTCAGCATGAACGCTCAGGGAGTGGCCACATGTCCCCATCTGAACAGCGCCAGCCTCTCGTCGGTTCATTTTTTTCAGTTACATTGTGGATGCATTCTTCCTCCTCCACTATGGTGGTCAAACGGACCTCAAATCTTTACAAACGCAGCTTAATCCATTAGGTGCAATCTCAGCCGTCCGATCTGGGTCCCCTAGATCCAATGTCGTACGCACATCCTGCGCGGCTGACCTGCTCGACCGATAACGCGCGTTCAAAGGTGGTTCCCTCACCTCCACTGCCATGTGTCAATTGTTGAGTGGGATCACTCTGCTTTCTCCAAAACCATTTACCGTTTGAGGGCACCCCGATCAATACCTCCGGTTTCCAGAGCGCTGGTCCTACCTTGTACGATTAGCGCTTTTTTTTCCTTTCCCGGTCGTGGTTCTCTGGTTCACCATGCGTCCAAGTGCTCGGGCTTCCTCCACTTTGGCCCTGTTCATGCAGGTGCTAATCGCGCATCAAAAAGAACCTCCTTTTCCTGATCTAGGGCTCCCAGTGGCTACTTTGACCTCCTATGCAGTCTCCATGGGCCTCGGTCAGCGTGCTTTGACCAAGGTCCTCGTCATTCCATGTTGGCTGCCATTGCCACTGGTTTAAGGTGTTTTTTATTGTTGTTTTGGATTCTTTATAGATTTGTTTCATCCCAATACAGTCAAGGTTCTTTGACAGTCTTTGATGGATCTGATTCGGATCACGACCTTCCCACTGAAAGAGCTTTTGGACCACCAAAATTTGGTTTTCAAGCATCAACTAAGTGAGGGTATTGCTTTCTCACTTGTCCAATCTCAATCCACTTCGCACTGCTTAGCTTTGAACCTTTGAGCCCAATCTTGAGGTATTCCACTTGTCTACTGCGCATCATCCTTACCTTCCTGTCCAGCACTGTGTCTTCCCGTAATTCATTAAGATATTCAGGTAGCAGGTCATCAATAGAATGTAATTGACTCTGCTCTTCAAGGTCCTCAACCATTGAAGGTTCAAATAACCTCAAGCTATCTGCGTTTATGACTAAGTAGATGTGCATGTAAGCTGGTAGGTCAAGGCAAAAGGCATTTTCACCAACCTTCTCAAGTATCCTGAAGGATCCATACCTGATAGGTTTTATCTTTTTACCTTCACCTTGCATCATGTCCTTGTTGATATACAACCAGACTTGGTCTCCAACTTGAAAACTATGCTCCATCTGATGCTTATTGTGCCTAGCCTTATACTTGGCCTGGCTCTTTTCTAGTTGTTCCTATACTGCCTGGTGGATGTCCTAGATCTGTTAAATGAACCTAGTTTCCTTGTCTGCATCACTGTGTCTATCAACCATGGTATCTTTACCAAAGACAAAATCCAAAGGAGACCTTGGTATGAAACCAAAACAGGTCTCAAAAGGAGATCTCTGTGTAGAAGAGTGTTTGGATCTATTGTAAGCATGTTGCACATAACACAAGTGTTCATCCCAAAGCTTAGGGTGTTTGCTGCAATATCCTCTCATAACTAGATCACTGTCTTGTTAACTACTTATGTCTAGCCATATGTTTGTGGATGAAAAGTTGTGCTTTTCTTTAATTTGGTGTCCATTAGTTCCCACAAACTTGACCAAAACTTCCCCACAAATCAGGTGTCTCGATCAGATACAATAGAAGTGGGTAATCCAAAATGAACCCATACATGTTCAAAGAACAATTTTGCAGTTTGTTCAGCTGTAATCTGTTTACTACAGGGTATCAAAATACACATTTTGTTGAACCTATCCACAACAACATATAGATAATCATTTCCTTTCCTTGGTGTGGGCAATCCTCCAACAAAATCCATGGAAACACTTTCCCAAGGGTGAGAAGGAACTGGTAATGGAGTGTACAAGCCTAGTTTTCTGTTGCTGGGCTTGCTTTTCGCACACATAGCACATCCTTTTACATATCTAGAAACTGTCTCACTCATTCTCGGCCAATAGCAGAACCTTTGAGCTGTGCAACTGTTTTACTTACCCCAAAGTGACCTAATATCAGAGAAGTGTGTGCTTCCCTAATTCTCTTTACTCTCTCAGTTTGTGGAATGCAAAGTTTCCCACAATGATATAAGAGTCGGTCCTTCATGTGATAGTCCAATTCTTCTATTCTTTTGCCTTGACTCAAAGTTGCGTATACATCTTTGAAGTCCATGTCCTGAGCATATTGTTCTATGTAGCTTTCATGCAACACATAATTATGCTTAAGTATGGTAGATGCATTTATAATAGGTCTAGATAACATGTCTACAACCTTGTTATGTATGCCCTTTTTATATCTGATGACTAAATCAAACTGTTATAGAAAACCCATCCATCTGTAATGTCTTGATTGCTGCAACTTAGTTTGGGAGTGTAGGTATTGAAGTGGTTGATGATCAATATGTATTACTGTTTCTTTGCCCATTAAGTAATGTTTCCACTTTTTCACACTCTAAACTAATGCATACGATTCTTTATCATATGTAGGATAGTTAACTACTACAGGATTAACAGTCTCAGAATGATAACATATGGGTTTACCGTGTTGTGTCAACACTGCTGCCATGGCATAGTCACTGGCATCAGTTTGGATCTCAAAGGGTCTTTGTAGATCTAGCAGTGCTAGTACTGGTGTTGTACTAATCTTTTCTTTCAAGGTGTCAAAGGATTTATGTTGTTTGCCTCCCCACTGAAACACCTTGTTCAATCTTGTCAAGGCATGTAAGGGAGTTGTAATTGAGGAAAAATTTGAAATGAACTTCCTCCAATATTGTGCTGCTCCTAAGAAGCTTCTCACTTCTGTAGCAGACTTGGGTTTAGGCCAGTTTACAATGACTGCCACTTTAGAGGTATCTATTTTCAATTCACCTCCCCTTACCATGTGACCCAAATAATTTAGAGAGGTTTTACCAAATTCACATTTGGAGAGTTTAACATAAAGTTTTTCTCTTTCCAAAACATCTAATGTCTGTTTAACATGCCTTAAATGTTCTTCCCATGTTTTACTAAAAATCAAAATGTCATCTAGATATACAATAACAAAATCATCAAGAAAAGGTCTGAGTACATCATTCATTAATCTCATGAAAGTAGCAGGGGCATTAGTCAAGCCAAAAGGCATAACCAACCATTCATACAATCTCTGCTTTGTTTTGAAAGAAGTATTTGATGCATCTTTCTCTGCAACTCTAACCTGATGGTATCCACTATGCAAATCCAGCTTGGTGAAATAAACAACTTCCTTCAATTGATTTAAAAGATCATGTATGCGAGGAAGGGGATAACGATTTTTTATTGTTATCTTATTCAGCGCTCGGTAATCAATGTACATTCTCCATGAGCCATCTTTCTTTCTCACCAAGACGATTGGTGACCCACATGGTGATGTGCTAGGCCTTATGAACCCTTTCCAAGCAACTCCTGCACCTGCTTCTTGATTTTAGCATTCTCTAAAACAGACAACTTGTACATCCCAATGTTAGGCAAAGTAACATCTTGCTGCAAAATAATATCATGTACTATTCCATTTTTGGGTGGCAGACCTTTAGGTTCTTGAAATAATACATCATACTCTGAAACAATCTTTTCCATATCAGCTTGCTGATCAGCATTACAGCCCTCAAATATTTTGGTTTTATCAGGTGTCTTTTCCTTTACAACCATCAGTAAGAACTGTTTGCATGAATTTATCATTTTTTTCATCTGTCCTGAGTCTATGAGAGTATAATTATTCTTGAGCTTATGAGCTCCTACAAAGTATTCGATTCCATATTTAACAAGTAGATACTTGTTCTCAGCTCCATAGAAAATAACCTTTCTATCATAGAAGTAAGGACTTCCTAAAACAATTCCACATATATCCAAAGGAATTACATCTAACTCAACCTTATCTACAAGTGCTGACCCAAAGGAAAACTTGAGTTTGCACTGTCTAGTCACTTTTAGTTGTGCTTTATCATTCAACCATCCTAATGGGTATGGTTTCTTATGAGGTGTAGTTGCTAATCCCAATTTCTTTACAATTGCTTCAAAAATTAGATTTACTTGTGAGCCACTATCAAACAAAGTATCAATATTTTGGTTTTTGGAAACAACTCGAATATGGAAAAGCTCATGTCTTTTTCTCTTATGTTCTTCATCAATAACAGATTGAGCAGAATTACTAGTAGATGCTTCAGAATTCTTACCTTTTATACTTGTGGCTGCAATGATTATTTCATCTCCCGAGTCTGACCCCAAATATTTCTGAATAGCTGCAGCAGTCTTCTTCTTCTTGCCCTCAGACTTCTTAGGTCTCAGCTCTGGATGCAAAATCCAATAGTGCTCATCATCATGCCCTTCCTTTTTACAGTGAGTGCATGAAGCTTTGCTTTTCTGTGCAGTGTTAGCCTTCCTTTCTTCCCACTTCTGCATTCTTTTATCCTTGCTCTTGCTTACAGTGGGTTGGGATAGTCACCCAACTTCTGGATTTCCATTCTTTCCTCTAGCTTCTAGATGAGTAGCTTTTACAGATACCTCATTTATACTAGTGGGATTAAACATGAGGATGGTATGCCTCATGTAGTTGTGTAGACCACCAATGTACTTCAAAAGAGTTTCCGGTGAGTCTAATGAGATACCCAACATCAATGCTCTCTTTCTGAACTCTTGAGTATACCCTTGTACACTTTGCCCTTTCAACTACCGAAGAGTTTTCCAACTCATCATGGTTTGTTGCATGTAGGCCAATGGATAGAACTGTTTTTTGATTGCAGCAACAAATTCACTCCAGACAGAGATGGTCTTACCATGCTTCTTCATATCAGCTTGAGTTCTGCCTTCCCACCAAACCAAGGCAGTGCCTCCTAGGCGTAAGCTTGCCAACTAAATCTTACTCTTATTGGATTCTATATTTTGTACCCTGCAATACACATCAATTTGTCTAATCCAATTGTCCAACTTTTCAGCATTTATCTCTCCATCATATATAGGCAAATCAAATTTAACATCTAGTTTAGTCAAAGATGCTTTCTTATTATGCACAGGGCTATTAGGAGGTGTAGGAAAGCTTTCTTCTTTCCCTTTTCCTTTTGAGTGGTCATGGGAATGAGACTCATCTTTTTCTTCATCTTGCTTCGAGCCTGATGAATCTTCATCCTTATGCTTTCTAAAGTCCCTATACATTTCCTCTACCATGGACTTTATAGCTAGGAAACTTTCTATGAATTGATGATCTGGCCCTATAGAACCTTCCTCTAACATTGTCTTTCAAGAATAGACTCTCCCAATTTCAGGGTTAGTTTCCACCAACTCTCCTTCTCCTAATTTGAGCTTTG
>APFE031578005.1:0-45488 GCA_000404065.3 Pinus taeda
GTAAATAAATGCAAATTTGTTTATGTTTCACTTTAAAAAGGTATTTTTTCGACATTTTTATCTCTTTCAAGAAGGTATGAGTAATGTTCGTGTTTTTGTGCAAGATAACAGGATTATTCAGGTGAAATCGATCATTTTCAACCAAAGTCACCTTTTAAGCCCTTTTCTGACTCCTAAAACATGAAAAGATTGCCGAGTTTCTCTTTTAAACTCGTTAAAACGGAATTAAAAGACGGTCGATTTACAGCTCTTTTTCGACCGTAAAAACATAAAAAGATCGTCGTATTTTTGTCGTTTCAAATTCGATATTGGTTATAAAACGACGTGTCCTTGGTCGCTTTTTTATTTTTTCGGATCAAAGACACTAATAACGAAAAGTACTCCTTGGTCGTAAAAAGATCAAGCGGTTCTCTCAAGTATTATTTTATACTTTCCGGGCTTGGGAGACACAAATTTACGAAAAATTCAAACCCTGGAGTCTTCTTTAGTCTTTTCAGACTCTCTAAAAATGAAAAACGCCGAGTTTCTCCTATACTGGACTTGTTAAAATTCGACAGTAAAGGACCTGTTCTATTACAAACAAGAACGAACCACTCCTTCTTAGGGTTCGAATTTAAACTAAGTTGGACTCACCCGAAGGGTGAGCTTATAATCAAGCATATGTTATCCTCCTCAAGCTTGTAAAAAATAAAGAGGTACTTGCCAGAAATGGTGGGGGAAAAGAGAGAAAAGTGAGTCTGTTTTTCATAGTTTATAACCACTCTTGAACACGACACTTTCATTCACCTGGGTTGGAAAATCCTTTACCTAACAGTTGATCGAACCATATTGAAAGTCTTCAGCCGGTTTCTGGGTATTAACTTTGGGTCAATCATCACCAAACCATTTGTCGTGTCGTTATGTGTTCAAGAGGTCAGTGCAAATAAGCCATTCATCTGCAAAATGTCTGTCATGCATCTTGACCATCCCTGAGTCAGTCCTTGCAACTAAATTCTTCAACTTGATCTATGATTTCATGTTGTGGGCTTGCCTGTGACGGATTGCTTTCTATCGACTTCAGCTCATTATCTAGAAAGATGATCTAGGAATCGTCGGTACCTTGAGATCTGCATGCCCCAATGGTAGGTTTCTCGCCTTTGACGACAATTTACATCATTGACTTTCGATCAAAGGATTCCATGACATGTTCGACATCAACACATCTTATCACATTTCATGGATTGTGCTGAGTACTTTGAAAGCCATTGTCATTTATTTGGTGGTTTCTCGCGCTTGTTAACAATTTACATCATTGACTGGTAATCAAGCGGTTTCTACCATGTTCGACTTCAACACATTCAATCGCATGGATAGAATCGTATTGTTTCGGGACGTAGAAATGAAGACCCTGGATCTAGTTTCCACCATCTAGGTTGCAAGGAATCTTGTATTCGTTATATTATGGACTATTCATAAACAGATGGCTGCATCCATACTGTGTCCACATGTGTCTGTACTATGATGTGTTACGAGATCATTCCTATATCTACACCAAGGAGCAGACTTTAACACTTTCCTTTACAGTAACGTTGTGGCTTATCAAACAGTCCTTAGGGCATGATTATACTAGCTCCCTTCATCACATAGTTACCTATAGTAAACATGTATTAATGTTGTGATAAAATATTTCCTTACAGCCACCTTTGCTGTGAACATAGTTTTCAATGAGTGTTCCTTTAGGACTACTTCAAGCTGAGTATAAGGACCTCCAAGTAGTCCTAAAGTTTTCAGTCTCTTAGTCAGTTTTTTATCTGAGTATGGGAATGCCTACCTCAGCGATGATATGATCTAATATATATATTTTGCATTGAATGTTTTTACAGGTTCCAACCGGGCTCTCTGCAAGATGATCCTCGAAACGATAAAGCACTTCACTCTTCCTATATGATAAATGAAAATCCTCATATACTACAGACTTCGCACTTTAGGGGGCAATCTGTTACACAAAAATGTCGTCACCTTGATTATTTGCAGTCGGTGTAGGTCTATCATTACCTATACCAGCTTCCTAAGCAAGACTTAAACCTCGGCTCTTCAAAACAAGCTTGAGAAATGAGAGAAAGACATCAAAAAAGTAATGTAACTCTGGTTCTGCACTTTCTCTTACTTTTTCCTGCGGGCCCGCACCTTTTGTTCAAGTTATTTGCGTACTTATACGCTCTGTATGTAAAGGGGAGGGTGCGTACCCCTATAAAAGTCAAAAGGCACAATATTTATCTTAAAAAACTCATCTTGGGTTAATTCTAGACTTTTCTAGAAGCATTTGTTACGTGGATTGTTCGCTCCAAGTGTTTCATGCATCCCATCATAGGAGGAACTAATCCCTTGTTGAGAGGAGCTATCCCTTTGAAGGAGGACTCTATCCCTTTGAAGGAGGAGCTGGTAACTGATCTCCATTGCACTATAAATTGAGGCATTGGGTCAGTGGCCAGGGAGGTTAGAAGCTGAACTTTTGAGGGTAAATGCTAGTGAAATCAAGACTTCATATTTGAGCTTAAGAGGAGAGATCACATACCTTTTTGGCTTCATTGGGGAGTGAGTGAAGCTTGTAGAAGCAGAGGAGACTTCTTGTTGGACCCTGGGAGGAGCTTGTACAGCGTCAAGGCAAAGGTTGTAAGGTTCTTCTCCTTTTGAATTAATACAATCAAGCTCATTTTCTCAACAAGTATCTCATGTTATTTGTTTCATGGACTCCTTGACTTTCATGTTAAATATGTTTTATAATATTGGATATTTAGGTGCTATTTAATCGTTTGCCTTGTTTGTGCTTGCAGGTTTGCGACAAAGGAACTTGCTTGGATCAAAGGAGCGAAGGCATCTCCAAACTTGCGTTGGACATGAGGTAGGCCTTAAACACATTTGTTTGCCATTATTTATAAAGCACATTTAGAGAAAGATAGTGTCAGGTTGGTTTGTTTGTCATTAGGTCTTCATTAGATTCTAGGAAGGTCTATCTTGTCCGCAAGATCGACTCATTCCGCGTGACAAATGTGGTTAGGGTTTTAATGATTTTACCTTGCAAAAGTTTGGAGAGCTAGGTATTGTACCAATTTTGTGATATATTAGTTCACATGTATTTCATTTCTTCGTAGATGTATAAAGTATATTTCTATCCAAAATTGTGTGATTGAATTTTTTTTCTTCTTCTTGCATCTCTTCATGATTAAGTAATTTCAAATACTTATCATTCATGTTGATTTAATATAACATAGGGTTGAGATTATTAAATGATTTAATATAGAAATTGAAGATAAAAAAACATATCTCTATTACATAAATTATTGTAAAAAATTGATTTTTAGATTTAGTATACACTTGGAGAAGTGTGCCCTAATGGATAAAACTTCTTGCATTTGTTTGGGATCATCAACTACATGTATCATTAGAATATTCGTAATTGACATGTATTTAATAAACCTAATCCCTTCCTGCCTCGCGTCCCCCCCCCCCCCGCCCCCCGCACACACACACAAACGTTCAAAATTCTCAAATGTACACTTTTAAAAAAATGGCATAGTGTGCCGAAAATACAAAATGGCATGTCATGCCTAAACATGGAAATATGCCATATGGTGACCTAGTATATAGAAAATGACTCGAGCTCAAAAGCTCAAGCTTTTTCCTTCCACCTTGAAGGATACAATTGTCTGGTTGCTCATGAGCCTTGAAGCTAATAGTATCACCACTTGGGACCAAATGCAGCAAGCTCTTAATAGTAAGAATCAAGAATATTGTAGAGTAGGGGACACCATAGATGAAAATTTCAAAATGACTCAAGGGGAAAATGAGTCCTTAGAGGATTATGAGGAAAGGTTCCAACTAAGTTACAGAAGGGAAGATATATGTACTTTGGGACCAAACTCTTTAAAGCTCATAGTATTGAGAGGAGTTATAGAGGATCTCATGGAAACTATTAACGTATTGACTAATGAACATATCTACCAACTCACCTATGATGAGATTAAGCAAGTTTAAAAAGAAAAATCTAGAGCCACTAAGAAAAAGGCAAAATGGAAAACAGCTTGGTAAGTCCTTCTTCTTCCTCTATGATTACTAAAAATGAAATAGTAGGAATGTTAAAAGATATGAAAACAGAAATATTACATAGACTTGTCATGCGGATGGATACTTTGCAAATTAGGAAAAAGAAAGAAGAATCAAAAAAAACATTGGTTGTGTTTTTCCCCTAGTGCACAAAGAGACGCCCTATGAATGAATGTCCTTTTAATTTTATCGAAATTGTTTCTTTATGTAAAGGAAATCATTCTAATATTAACAAGTTTCCATCTCTACCAAGTTTGAAGGTTGTTTACCAAGGAACAAAAGGGAGCATGGAGCAATTATGCTTCATAAATAAGAAGAGACTAGAATCCCCTTGGCAATTTCAACAAGGTATAATTTCCCTTCTCATTTCAAGCATAATTACAATGCTCAATATTAGCCTTGGTACCCTCCTAATCCTTCACCTTGGCTCATGCCAACTCCTTGGACATATTCTCCTCAATTTGTTGTTCCTCCTCAACTAGTGGCTCCTCTGTTCTAGCCATATTCCAACCAACGTCCTCAATGGGTTAATACATCACAAGGATGGATGCCTCCAGCGGCCCAACCACCTCATCCCCAATAACAACAATTACCCTATAATGTTCCTCCAAAGAAACCACAGATGTCTACTCAATCAAATCCCAATACTAATAACAAGAAAACTCAACATGTTTACAGTGAAGAGGCTACATATCAAACATATTTTGTAGAGGTCCAGGAGATTACCTTAGGTCAGGGAAATTTCTTCCAAATGTCCATCCACCTTCTCCAAATGAAGATCATGAGAAAGGGAAGGAGGATCCTATCATTAGAGAAAATTTGAGGTCAAAAAAGGGCTTCAAATAAAAAATGTACATCAAAAATCAAATTTATAAGAACCAGTAGGATTCAATATGATGATGTCAACCATGGGGATGATTCACCATTTTTTGATTAGAAAGGTAAAAAGGTAAAAGAATAAAAAGATTAAAAATTATTTTTTTAACCACTATTTTCAACTTATCTCCATACGATTTTACTCAATTTTGAGCGAGATCACTCGTTGGATGCGGAATTTAATTTTGCATCCAAGGAGTATCCATGTTGCATACTTTCGATGGACCCTACTACATTAAAAATATGAAATACATGAAAATACATGATTGCAATCACATTTTTTCATGTATTTCACATTTTAAGTGTAGTAGAGTCCATCGAAAGTATGCAACATGGGAACTACTTGGATGCAAAATTAAATTTTGCATCCAATGAGTGCTCCTTGAAATTTGAGTAAAATCGTATGGAGATAAGCTGAAAATATGAGTTGAAAAAATAGGTTTTCCTTTTTTCCCTCCAAAACTTGATGAGGTAATCTAATCTTAATTTATTATTTCCACTGTTATTTTATAATATTCCTTAGGAGACCCATTTAGACATAAAAATTTCTCTAATGGATTTAGATCATTCAACAAAAAGCTCCCTATCGTGAAAGCTTAGCAACTCAAAAGACACACACCCTAGAAGAGGTGGAACTTCTGGGAGAACTGGAAAATATGTGAGTAAAATACCTCTCCTCGAAGCCATCAAGGATGCTCCCATTTATAACAAATTCATCAAAGAAGAATGTCTTAGAAGGCCCAAAAAGAAGAGTAGGGATGCCCCTACCATCAATGTTATTGGTGAGCTAGCTAAACTTCTGCTTAGGTGAGTAATCATCCCTATGGATTTAGATCCTAGAATCCAAGTGATAGATGTGGATATAAACAATATTGCAGTTCCAAACACTTTCATTATATATTACATTTTATTTTTCTTTAAATATATATGCTTTTTAATTAAATTGTTTAATGCTTCTTTTTTTAATTTATAAATACCTAAAATTTTACCCACCCATATTTTACTATTTTTGAAAAGAAAATGTTTTTTATTAGTTAAAATTCAAATTCTATTTTTAGTTATTTATTTTTACATAATGGAAAATTCCGCCATAACTTAGTTATTAAACAAGAGAAAACTATTATTGGCTACTATCAATTTATGAATATTGACTCATCACTATTATTCAAAAAAATCAAACTATCTAAAATGAGTCCCTAATAACTTGTAAAGAATAGACTTTTATACTTACCTTGTTTCATTAAATCCAAAAAAGAAAACTTTTAATTAAACAAAAGCATTTTAAATCATGCTCCAAAATCTATCAATCACTGATCATTAAATTTTTCAATAAATAACAATAACCATACTAACCATTATTTATTATATATCAATCACTTATCATTAATTTTTTTGATAAATAACAATAATAATTGATGCCTCGGTAATCATAAATCTAATAGCTAGCATTATGTGTTCCACTATTGAGGAAAACACATCCTAATGGAGTAGTCTTGTGAAAAAAATTTGTGGCTAAATTTTGATTTGTGATGTTTAAACTAGTCTTTATATTGCATATATGGACTCATCACTCTTGAAAACCCTTGGGGTATTTGATTTTGAAGAGTTAATCCATCAAACTTGTGATTTCAATAAATCCCTTCAAGATTCTCACAAATTATATCATAAAATAAACTGAAAAACTTTCCAAAATGTAATGACTACTTGCCCGAAAAATTAATTGTAGACAAACTCGAATAAAAACTATCTACTTCTATATATATATATATATATATAATAATATATATATATATAATATATATATATATATATATATATTATATATATATATATATATATATATATATTATATATATATATATATATATATATATATATATATATAATATATATTAAAGTTACAGTTAAAGACTACTCGCATTCGAATAATTAATTGTTGGCCAAAATTAATGCAAAATTTAGAAGGCCATAAAGTATACACATGCAACTGCTCATGATGAGCAATGGGCACTCTTGGAATACGGATTGTAATGATTTAATTATGATTTCATTGCACAACTATTGTCTTCTACATTGTTACTCATAATACCATTTTTTCTATAAATCTAAATGGAGTCCCCCTTTCAATCGTTGTTGCAGCTACTGATATACTCCCCTACCCCACTGGACCTTGGGACATGTTCTAACAAAGAGCCAATGTAAATACATACAATGTTCAACACCTTCCAAGTCCTCTAACTCAGAGCACCCAGCAATACTAAGGTTGCGAAGTTTTGTGCATTGTGCCAACCCTCTTATGTTTTTTAGCTTCACATATCCATCTACATGAAACTTCTCCAAAGACCTCAAATCTTCAACCCCTCGAAGCACTTCTAACTTGTGTTCCCTGTTCAACAACAACATCTTCAAGTTCCTCAAGTCATGGAGAAAGGAGTGTTTGCTGATGGAAAAATCATCTATCATTAAATCAATCAAGTGAGTCAATAGTCCAATAGAAGCCAACAACCATTTCAATTCCTTGCAATCAGATAGGTACAATCTCTTCAATTTTCCCAAGTCACCGAGAGAGGGGGGAAGTTCGCTTATGGGACATCTCGATATTATCAACTCAGTTAACTGAGTCACCAGTCCAATAGGAGTAGGAAAACATTTTAATTATGTGCAATCACCCAACTGTAATGTCTTTAAGTTCTTGTTGTAGGGGCTACAACCACCCTCCAAAATTTTTCCTTAACTTCGTTTTGGAGCCTCCCTACCAACCATCCTTAGCAGCATGTCTTGCCTTGTCAGGTACACAAGCTTCATTGGTTTTTCAGCAGCTTACCAGCCTATGTGTGATAACTTGATTCACTCCCCTCACTGGCTGCTACTCCAGACTTGGTCCAACTGCAGGCTGAGCATCTCCCTCAAGAAATTGCACAAATCTGACTAGCAACCTGTTGGGCTCAGAAAATTAGCAATCTTGTCAGACAACCTTCCAAATGAAAACTGCGCAATCTGGCCCAGCAGTGCAGCTCAGCCTAGGAATTGCACAATTCTGGGCAGCAGTCAGTTTCTCCTCCCAGAAATTGCACAATCCCTCTGGACAACTAACCCAACTTCCACCCAGAAATTGTGTAAAATTATCCCTCAGCCAAGCAAGTTGTTGCATGTGCATTCAGGTGGACCGGTTCCCTCAGGGACCGAGAAAAATTTACTTGCATGCATGGGCTACTTTTTCCTGAAATAGTAAAAAGCAACATGCAAAAAGCATCCCTATATTTTAGGGAGCTATTTTTAGCAGTTGGAGGTTACATGCAAAGGTCGTTTTAGAAACTTTCCTCCAAGTTTCGATTTTTTCTCAATTTGTGGCATGCGCGTCGTGAGCCTCAAACTTATTTATTTGACGCTTCAGAGCTCATTCTGCACATCAATCTTGGAGTTCTAACATCTAGTTAGGGTCCTATAATTATAGGAAATATGATGATTGAGATGTTATTTGTTGCTCTCATGATGAAGCTTGTGGCTTGCTGACTCACCCCGCTTCCTCTCCATTTTGCATTATCCTTTACTCATCTTCCTGCTTTATCACCCACTTTCCTTGTTAAGTCATTTGAATACTACCCCAACTTAAGTTGAATATCTGCTTTCAAATCATTAATAATAGGTTTGTGTGAAAAAAGGTTATATATTGCAAAGTTTCTAGTTTTAAAGCCTTGGATTTTATTGAAATTTGCATAAAAAATAAGCCCAAAAGCTTGGCTCCTGCTCCATCTCCATGTGACCTGCATTCACAATACCTAAGCCTAGCACACCTAACACCAAGCACAAGTGGGTAACCTTGGGCTTATTTTGTCAAAACACAATGTAACTATGGGCTTATATAAACCATCATGAAGAATGTTCCCTTGTGAATGTGGGATAAATCCCATAAAGTAATATATATATATATATATATAGATATAGTTCTTTTTACCCCTTACTTCACAAAACCCTATTAATATAAAGTTGGATTATATATAAATATATATATATATATATATATATATAATATATATATATATATACAATCCTCTTTAACCCCTTTACTCACAAACCCAGTAATAAAAGTTGGACTTTATATAAGTTCTCCCCCCCAGTCTATACTACCTCTTCCCCCTGCAAAGTCAACTAATGGCCCACCTCGCACTAAGAATTAAACCCCCTTCATTTTTATTTGCCTCAATATTCGTAGAAATAAATGAACATTAAAATTTTGTTTTGCATCTCAGCTCATCCAACACTTAACACTCAAAAAGTATGCGAGATAAGTTGTTTTCCTTTGCTACGTGGCATCCCCACGTTATATCGCATCCTCCAAAATAATACCACATACTACTTGCCCCCATGGGAAAACCATTAACTGTTTTGGTTTTGAATCTTATAAATGAGAATGTGGTAATATTTCAGAGCTATGGGTGAAACCATACTTGAGGTAAAATTATATAGCTACAGGCAAATATGAGACTAAGGTTTTGGAATGAGATTCAAAGGTAAAATGGTTTTACAGTGACAAATGAAATAAAATTCACGGATGCCATGAATTTATCAGAGAAAATAAAAGGGAAATTTTCACATGATGTTTTGGAATGAGATTTAAAGGTAAAATGGTTTTACAGCGACACATGAAATAAAATTCACGGATGCCATGAATTTATCAAAGAAAATAAAAGGGAAAATTTCACATGATATTAATGTACAGTGAGCAAAGATAAAATTCATGTAAATGCATTTCACGATAGAAGATTAAGGTGAAATCAATTTACAGGTGTAAAATCATGTTGCAAGTGAAAGTAAAAGAGTAAAGTGAGAATACTCTTCCAACCATACAAATCAACAAGTGGAATTTACATAGAGATAAAATGAATTTATAGAGGAAGGAGTAATAGAAACAAAACTACACATGGTTTTGTGAATTCATGGAAAGAGAAAACAAAACCATGGATTGGAAACAACACATGGTTTTGTAGAAATTTAATTATAAATTCATAAAATATTTTGAATATTATTCAAATAATATATATTATTCAATATATATATATAAATATATATATATATATATATAATATAATATATATATATAATATAATATATATATATATATTCCAAAATATTTTGTGACACTAATGGATGATAAAACAGTGGGGCAGTCACAGGATCAGCGATCAGTGAGGGAAGTCTCAGATTATCAAGTCAGAGGATCAACAAGCAGTTGAGTGAATTACTAAGAAAAAGAGAGATACATTTGCATCTGCTAGTTCATCTGCCAACACAACCACAAATTTGGGTCCACATCTTACCTGCTCCCACTTCCACAGCAACAGCATTTGCACAACACATTCCACTAGAAAGATTAATCTGTAGCAGTTAGAGATTTTTAGTTCATCTATAGTCTAAAAATGTCTTGTCTATTAGATACAACATTTATTGTAAACAGTTTGTAAATTTTGTATAAATACTTCTACTTTTGAAGTATTCGAGGTCGATTGTTCGATATCAGAAATATTAGTGGTTTGTTGGAGCACTGTAAAAAAATTTTAGAGCACTGAAGCATCAATACTAAGCAGACCATTCATAGGATTCTTGTGGCTTAAATATTGGTGATGTTTTCTTATGTTAAAGTGTTTCACTGTCATCTCTTCACTGTAATCATCTAAATTCCAATTGCAAAACATAAATGTGATGAATAGGATTTACTTTTGAGTACCTTATTCTGGATGCTTTTGTAATCTGTATGTTTTCTACTGAAGGCCACACTAAAGAATTCTTAACTGCTCTTTAGTTCTACCTGATTGAATAAATGCCACACTAAAGAATTCTTAATTACTCTTTAGTTCTACTGAAGGTTTTCATTGTTCTGCCATCATCCACTTATTATTCTAAAAGATCCAGTAAATATTCCTAACTTGCCCTGAGTTTACTCTGTGAAAAATTGATGCAACCATCCAATTTACCTTTTGACTCCATTTCCCAATAGATGCTAATTAAATTGAATACAATCAGTCTTTCAAAACCCAAATCAAAACCCAAAACCCAAGTACAATCATAACTAGTCTAATATTTTCAAGCAACAAAGATAAGTTTTACAGAGAGAGCCCTCTCTCGGATTGGAAGGGCTAGATTCCCATCCCAAAGTTGGTTTAATGTTACATTCTTGTGATTTGTCATACAATCTTCAAATTACAGGGTGCTAACACATCCGACAAGACATCTAGGAGTCTTCGGCACATCCAGCTCAACTATTTCTAGGTAAGTCTACTTTACTTGTCTTTTGCAACAATTATGTCGCCTTTTGTGTTTTATCTTGTGTGAGTGTTGTCTACTTGATTTCTGTGAACGCTTGCTATCATTTTCATGCATGTTTTCTTGTACAAGAATCGCTTCAGTTTTTGTTAGTATCTCATTGTTGTCGAATGCATGACATAATTTTGCATGAATGATTGCCAATTCGGCGACTCGTTTCACACACATGCATGTTGTTCTGTTTTCTGAAGCTCACATTCATTGTTTGCATGCACAATCATTCACTCTTGCTTACACTTAGTATCGCCATGCATTCACATCTTCATTTGCTTTCAGTTTCCCGTCGGTGGGTCTAGGCAACCTTGGTCCAAACTCTACCTCACCAAGACAACATTAAGTAATTATGAGAGGGAAGGCTCTACCTTCCTCCTAGAAAATGCGCAATTCAGTCCAGTGACTACCCTCCAGTCTTGCCTTGCGCAATTCTGAGAGGCAATGATTGTTGGCCTAGAAAATTACGCAATGCATTCCCTAGGCCTACATCACTTACCAGCTGAAATTGCGCATTGTGCAATATCAACACCCAACAGGCCAGTATGGATTGTGCACTATGCAATTCCAGTAGTCAACCAGCCTCCCGACAATCTGGACTGCCTTTTGTGCATTTCCGGCAGTCAGTCTCCCAACCTCCCAATGAAAATTGCGCAATCCTTCTGAGTCTGTCCCCAGGTATATTGCATGTCATCCCCCAATTTTGATTTGGTTTTAACTAACAGAATTCTTGCCATGCATGTCACCATGTCTCCAGATATAGCAGGTGTTCATCTACCTCTCAGCAGTTCAGGATCAATAGCCTCTACGAGAGCAGGGTCAAAGGACACCGACGGAAGCGCAATTGGAGCAGCAGTTGAGCGAGTGTCTATGAGTTTGCCAATATACAAAGACACCAAGTTGGTCGTAGACAAAGACATGAAGTTGAAATGGCAAGATGTCATGATGCATTCTAAGGAACATTTGGGGAAGATCTCGAAGACCACCAAGTCTATGTGAACATTCACAAGTCCGGCTTGTACCAGATTGTATGCTGGTACCCCACGTTCCCATCCGTGGACATGATAGATTGTATTGTGTTGCACACCGATCCTGAGACGATGACATTGAGTAGTGCCAGCGGGATGAAGATTGCTACCTTCAAGCCACAGTATTATCAGCAGATGTACCATTTGTCAAAGCCAGTGATCACCATGGAGACATCCTTCAACATACCTAGCAGTTAGGCCAACTCCAGGGATATCTTGAAGAATTGGGTAAAGGAGTCGGCCAAATTCAGGATGACACCCAACCAGATTTACAAGACAAAGATACTGTAGAAGGCATATCAATACTTTGTCATCTTTGCATGTCACTTGTATGGCCAAGAGAGCACGGAGACCTTCCCGCAGAGTTGGGTGATCGTGTTGGACCAACTAGCTAGTGAAGGCAAAGCATGCAACTAGTCCGACATGTTGGCTCACCGGATGAAGGAACAATTAACAAGAGCTCGGCAACCACCCAAAGGTCATCAAGTAGAAATATACATGTCCTCCAACATCTTGGATGCAATCTATGCCCATCAGGAGTTCCCGGGTTTGAAGTGGGCATGTGGTACGCACTAGTATTGCAGCAATAATGTTTCCACTCCTAGGCTGCCTACTTTACTCTTATCAACCTGGTAGTTCGTAACAAACTTGGAAGCGTTGGTGATGTATGCACAAGTACTAGTTCTTACTGCAGGTTGTCACTTGGTCAGCCGGTGCAAGATCACTAGGATCTCAAGCCAACTTCTATGGATTCCCGAAGAAGCTCTATATGTGATGAAAGGAGAGAAAGATTACTCTACATATGCTACTCTAACTGCAGAAAGGAGAAAGACTGAAATGTAAAGAAAACCTAGTAAACCCTACTTAACCAACTAATCCTACTTTTCCAGAAAGCACTATGAAAACCATGAAAGGAATGCCATTACTTATTCAAGGAAGTAAACAACATCTAACTATGCTATTTCTGGAAGTAAATAAGCAAAAGACATATTTTTGGATTTTTATGTGAAATTGACATGCATGTAATTATTGTGTGTGAATGTGGCAGCAAATAGGTGGTGTTGAAGGGTGGTTTTGGGACTTGAGAGGTTTAGGATGGTGTGGATGGATCCTAGGAGGTCTCGAGTGGCCTTCTGGAGGATTTTCCCACATTCAACCTTCACAAGAAAGCCTACAGGAAAATCTATAGGAGGACACAGGAAATCTACAGGAGGAAAACAGGGCAACCATAAGATGCCTACAGGAGGAGGCTGAGAGCAGTTTTCACTGTTTTGAGGGTGTAAGAGTGGATGGAAAAGGTGTATTAAGGTTGGAATAATGTGTTAGGGAACCTAGGTTCTACCAAGAATCACCAGGAGAGAGGAAGATGATTGGGTTTGCTCAAGGAGAGAGGAAAAAGTTATATGGAAAATGCAGGAAACTAAGGAAAAATTGAGGTGAGGTTTGGGTGACCTATAGGGCATGGATCAGATGGAGGATGTGATGGTTGATAAGCTGGCCTACTTCTAGAAGAGATCCATTGCAAAGGAACTGACAGTCAACCAATAAGATTAAACAAGCAATGAAATGAGTGCATCTAGAAAAATAGAGTTTTGCATCAAACTAGTCTAAGTTATGATCTATGAAAGGAAATGCTGAGAAATGTTGCAAGAAAGGAAATCATGAAAGAAGACTATTGCAAATATTATCATGATGAAGAAGATCTGCAGCAAAGCAGAACTGGACTATTAACCTACTAAAAAGCTGCAAACACTATAAGTCCTATGAATGAGGAAAATTTGTGTTTTTGGGGTAGTAAGAGGGTCTTTGCCTCAAATCATGGTCCCAAAGGGAGGAAGAGAGGCCAAGGCACTATTGATAGCATTTTGAATCTTCTCTTTATCACTACTTAACTTGCTACCAATAGCACAAATGGAAGAAAACTACTAAATCATCAAAAGCAACCTATTCTTAACCATTAAAAGAAATACATCTAATAGCGACCTAATCTACAAACTGAAATAAAACATACAAATACAAATAAAGAGGAGCTTGGTTGCTTAGATTGGGCCCTAACCCAAGAGCTTCAACCCTCTAAGGTAAATCAATGCTAGCTCAAAAAGGATTCCATCTTTATTATCAAAACAATAGAAATATTACATGAAACTATCACAAAAATAATAAGCTCGAAGTTGGAGCAGAGTTTACATAAGCAAAAATCCAACAAAAATCCAACCCTAGTGAGGCCCTAGGCCTCTTTACTTATACAAATGAATCCACCAATAGCTTCCTTAAAATCAGGGAGGCTTGGCTCCCAAAACTCGAGGTAATCATCAGTCATCCTCCACTTGCTCAGTTGCCTTCTAGTGCATGATTCGATTGCTTGTACTCCGAGCTGAATGAAGGGGAATTTGAAGTGAGGAGTAATAAATGAGGGGGATTCTGTCCTATAAGTCCTCTCCTTTGTCCACTTCGAGTTATTGTTGCCATTTGTCCACTGGATTCTTGACTTTGACCTCAAAATTCATCAATAATATGCATTAAACACATGTTAGACCACATGGCATCATAACTAACTCAACTCACTCTATAAGCATAAATATAATCAGAAAATCATACAATAAGCTAAGAGAATGGTTGATTTGACTTAGGTTAGGAGGTAAAATGAGCCCATATAATTACCCATTTATGAGGCTCATCATCACCCCACTACTGAAGGTGTTGCTCATCCTCTGAGCAACTTAGTCAATCTCCTCATCTTTTATGGCCCTGGTGGCCTCCCTAGCATCCCAGGCTTCTGATGTGGTCTACTCTTCTTTGCCATAGAATCCTTCCTTCTTGTCTATCTCCTCAACTGCTCCTCCTCTTCTTCTTCTCTTCTGCCTTCCATCATGCCTAACAGTAGTGGGGGACTCAGTTTGAGGCCAATCCAGTTGACATTTTGCCTCTGCATGGAGCGCTTGTACATTGGCACTCTTTTTAATGCCTCCTTCAGCCTCATGGGGGAATGATATTCCCTGATCTACAGACTGTGTGGTAAGGTGTTCCATCTCCTCATGCATGCATGCACACAGTCATCCGCAAGTAGTCTTTGCATATCCTCAAAGTGTGCAATGGCTTGTGCCTGATTGTTTAGATATCTAGGGGAAATCTGAGGGTCATTGGCAAGCAGGTTGTGTGTGATGATGAGTTCCATGGGATCTGATGGCTTAGCTCTTATCATTAATGGCTCATTCTGCTCTTTTATCGTCAATCTTTTTATTTCTACTGCCCTCAACTCTTCATGGTTCAACCATGAGGCCATGGTGATTAGTTGCAGGTCCCCTAGCTTGGCATTGGGGTCCCACACATTCATGTCTGTGAGGGCCATGTTATGTAGGTATAATTCTGTCATCTTTGCCTTATCCTCTGATTTTCTTTGGTCACACAGATCCATAAACTGCCTATTATCTTGGAAAGGCATTGTGCCTCTTTGCGCGAGAGTCTTTATCTGGAATTGTAACCATTGGTCCTTAAGATAGAGGCCATAGGATTTGGCTAGTGTTCTACATTGCAATGCCTCTATAGATAAGTTGGCCATGCATGCCAGCTGAGTCTCTTTCTCTTTTAGCTTCATCCTTAACAATTCATTTTTAGTTTCATGGTGGCTTCTTGTAATTGCTTCCCTGTCTCTAAGAGCACTCAACTCTCTACCCATTTCTCTGAGTTTGTTTTCCATATGGCCAATATCCTCAACTCCCTTGGATTTGGCTATTTTCATCCACATATGTGTTCTTATTATTTCTTTCTCTAATTCAAATAATAGTGGAATTGCAAGTTTTTGTGGGATTATCCTTCCTCCTTCAAGTAGATTGTAATAGGAGGCAAGACTAGGTTGGGGATCAGGTTCTTGTAGCTCTGTTGCTTCCTCCTTTACCTGTGGCTGTCCTTCCATCCTTTTCTCAAGCTTTTGGGTCTCTTGTAGTTTTGACAGTGTCTCCTGTAGAACTGTCTGAGCCTCCTGTAAGACTATTTTTGGGTCCTGTAGTACTACCTTTTCCTTCCATGTGGGAGATCTAGGAGTCCCCCTTTCATATGTGATAGGTGTCCTGGAAGGGGATTCTTTCCCCGGAAACAATGCCAAAAAGTGGTGCGCACCAGTATTGCAACAATAATGCTGCAAATCCTGGGCTGCCTACTTTACTCTTATCAACCCGGTAGTTCGTAACAAACTTGGAAGCGTCGGTGTTGTATGCATAAGTACTAGTTCTTACTACAGGTTGTCACTTGGTCAGCCAGCGCAAGATCACTAGGAGCTCAAGCCAACTTCTATGGATTCGAGAAGAAGTTCTATATGCGATGAAAGGAGAGAATGATTACTCTACAGATGCAACTCTAACTACATAAAGGAGAAAGACTAAAATGTAAAGCAAACCTAGTAAACCCTAGTTAACCAACTAATCCTACTTTTGCAGAAAGCACTATGAAAACCATGAAAGGAATGCCATTACCTATACAAGGAAGTAAACAAAATCTAACTATGCTATTTCTGGAAGTAAATAAGCAAAAGACATATTTTTGGATTTTTATGTATTTTTATGTGAAATTGACATGCATGTAATTTAGTGTGTGTGAATGTGGCAACGAATAGGTGGTGTTGAAGGGTGGTTTTGGGACTTGAGAGGATGTAGGATGGTGTGGATGGGTCCTAGGAGGTCTCAAGTGGCCTTCTAGATGCTTTTCCCACACTCGGCCTTCACAAGAAAGCCTACAGAAAAATGTACAGGAGGACACAAGAAATCTACAGGAGGAAAACAGGGCAACTACACGAGGCCTACAGGAGGAGGCCGAGAGCAGTTTTCACTATTTTAAGGGTGTGAGAGTGGGTGGAAAAGGTGGATTAAGGTTGGAATGAGGTGTTAGGGCACCTAGGGTCTACCAAGAATCACCAGGAGAGAGGAAAATGATTGGGTTTGCTCAAGGAGAGAGGAAGAAGTTCTATGGAAAATGCAGGAAACTAAGGAAGAATTGAGGTGAGGTTTGGGCAACCTGTAGGGCATGGATCAGATGGAGGATGTGATGGTTGATAAGCTTGCCTACTACTAGAAGAGATCTGCTGCAAAGGAACTGATAATCAACCAATAAGATCAAACAAGCAATGAAATGAGTGCATCTAGAAAAACAGAGTTTTGCATCAAACTAGTCTAAGTTATGATCTATGAAAGGAAATGCTGAGAAACGTTGCAAGAAAGGAAATCATGAAAGAAGACTATTGCAAATAAATAAGTGAGCATGATGAAGAAGATCTGAAACAAAGCAGAACTGGACTTTTAACCTACTAAAAAGTTGCAAACACTAGAAGTCCTATGAATGAGGAAAATATGTGTTTTTGGGGTAGCAAGAGGGTCTTTGCCTCAAATCATGGTCCCAAAGGGAGGAAGAGAGGCCAAGGCACTATTTCTAGCCTTTTGAATCTTTTCTTTATCATTTCTTAACCTGCTACTGAAAGCACTAATGGAAGCAAACTACTAAATCATCAAAAGCAACCTATTCTTAACCATTAAAAGAAATACATCTAACAGCAACCTAATCTACAAAATGAAATAAAACATACAAATACAAGTAAATAGGAGCTTGGCTACTTGGATTGGGCCCTAAACCAAGAGCTTCAGCCCTCTGAGGTAACTCAGTGCTAGCTCAAAAAGGACTCCATCTTTATTATCAAAACAATAGCAAGATTACATGAAACTATCACAAAAATAATAAGCTCAAAGTTGGAGCAGAGTTTACATAAGCAAAAATCCAACAAAAATCCGACCCTAGTGAGGCCCTAGGCCTCTCTACTTATATAAATGAAGCTACCAATAGCTTCCTTAAAATTAGGGAGGATTGACTCCCAAAACTCGAGGTAATCATCAGTCACCCTCCACTTGTTCGGTTGCCTTCTAGTGCATGATTTGGCTGCTTGTACTCCGAGCTGAATGAAGGGGAATTCGAAGTGAGAAGTAATAATGTGGGGGATTCCCTCCTATAAGTCCTCTTCTTTGTCCACTTCAAGTTATTGCTGCCATTTTTCCACTGGATCCTTGACTTTGACCTCAAAATTCATCAATAATCTGCATTAAACACATGTTAGACCACATGGCATCATAACTAACTCAACTCACTCTATAAGCATAAATATAATCAGAAAATCATACAATAAGCTAAGAGAATGGTTGATTTGACTAGGTTAGGAGGTAAAATGAGCCCATATAATTACCAATTTATGAGGCTCATCAGCATGGACACCAGCAAAAACCTCTACCAATGCTTATTGTAGACTGTTTTCCGAATGCAGCTTCAGAGGAGTTATCACACAACTATCAGATCATTTTGTCACCTCAGTGTACAAGATGATATTTGAGCAGGATCCACCTTGCATGTTGAAGGCAGCAATGGAGGCACTAATTGAATTAGCAGATTGGTATTCCTCACCATCTGATACCTTCATACGGATGTACATCACAGAGAAGCCTTTGCATGTTTTGCCGAAGGTTTCCATGGACAAGCTCGTCATGCAAGAAGTGTCATACCACATCTCAACAGGACCATTAGCTAGGCTACACCAAAAGAAGAAGGAACCTTGGCCCACTCTTCTGTTGTGGATCAGGTTGTACAAGATATGGAATCTCAAGCATGCAGATGTCGAAACAAAGGAGATCAAGAAATATCCTTTCAAAACCCGAAGCTATAATCAGTATGACCCATATTGTTTGGTGAAGGATCACTGCGCAAGAGTAAATTTTTTGTGGATCCACGGGGCATGTCATTGGGTGGAGGAAGACCCATGGAGATATTTTCACAGCTTCTCTAGGCCCAATGAACCGGGCGGCATCGTTGTGGAATGGTTAGTGAAACAGCATGAAGCAGCATCTAGGAGAGCACCAGCAACAGAGGTAAACATACCAGTGCACGAGAAAGGCAAGAGGAAGATTGTCGACAGAACAGAGGAAAAACAAAGCTGCAAGTTCAGAGCATACCAACTTGTGCAAAAAGAAGCTTTGGCAATTGAAGTGAAGAGGCAATAGCATGACAGGAGAACCGCGCAAATGCAGAGAGAAAAATAAAGAATGGAGGAAACAACGAAGGAGTTGCATGAGTCGAAGGAGCAATTCCGTAAGGAACAAGAGCTACAAGACAAGAGAAGGAAGTGTAACAAGAGTAGGTACAATAGGGGGCACAACATGTACAAATAGATAAAATTGTGCCCGTATAGGTAGTAGACTCATCCAAACAGCTAGCACAAAGCAGATAGGATGAGAAATCGTAGGAACAGGACTTCACTCAAGAAATTGAATAAGCACTTGAGGCGATGGATACAGACATGGAGCAGCGGGAGTTAGAGCAAGACATCGACCTCATGCCTTACCATCAAGAGGTCGACCCGCCGACTTCACTGGATCCAGAAGCAGAGCAATTCCCAAGTGACCAAGGAAACACTAAGATCCTTGGAGACAATCTAGAAGAAGAGATGAACAACATATCATTCGATGAGTCGCAGAATAGAGTTGTGCAATAACGCAAAGTGTCTACTCTGGATGACAACACATCTCTTGCACAGTTTTAAGAACAAGTGATCATGTCTGACATGCACAAGCATCCAGCAGCATTGGTTGATGCTACCAAAGCCGAGAATGAGTGAATGGCTAAGGATTTATAGACGGCTGAGTAGGGAGGAGAACTAGTTACAACATCCTCCTGAGTAGATTTGAAGAAGGCGATACGAGATGAAGTATCATCCCTTGAGACAGTCATGCGGGCGTTGTATTCCAAGTTTCATACCGTGCATAAGGCAGTTGTCCATCTCAATGGTTGGCAGCAGCGATGTGCTAGGAGAGCACGTATCTTGTCAAACTTGCATGTTGATATCGATCACATTCAAACATGGAAAAAGAGAGACAAGGGAGCCACATTACACTTGCCCAAGATGATGAAGCCCAGATCGGTCGAGATGAAGGCATGCATTCGGAGTTAGATCCGAAACTATAAACTCTCATAACTCATCACTAGTTTGCAGGCTTCCCATGCATGGGTATTCAGGAGTACGGATGTTGTTATGCATGCACATGCAATCCCATCTATTGGGACACTCACCGAGGCAAAGACAAAGGCACAAGTATGACTGGAGCTTGACTCGTACTTTGACGAGTTGATGCGCATAGCCACCAATGCAGACACCATGCATCAGTATGTTACTGGTCTAACCACACTCAAGAAAATGATGCACATTTTATTAGACGAGTTGGACAGAGGAGCGAGAGCAGTGTACCCAGATGCAACGGAACCAAGAGTTTGTTTCTAGAAAGATGTCACCACAGGGTACACGGACACCATCACGGACTACTGGGCTTGGCATCAGTTCACCACCATCGACCATCATGAGGATGTCGAAGAGTTGATCTTCCCACAGTTGTTTGAGTCATAGTGATGTCTTGCATGGCTTGCTCAAGCCTACTTTGTCTCACATGGGTACATGTGCAAATTATATGTAATGTCTTGTCAATTGGAAGTTCAAGTGTTGATAGTTGAATGTAATAGTCATAGAGTAGATGAAGAGTCATGAGGGTAGATGAATAGTCACAAAGGGGAATGTCAAGGGCCACCCCACCCTTTGCTATATATAGCACCTCATAACTCATTGACGAGTTTTTTGGTCAGCCAAGCTTTTGATAGGAGTACCTTAGAGAAATCTTGGAGAGTATTATAATGAGCCTTAGCTTCTCCACTATGCAGAGCTAGTATATCTCTTTGGAGGAGCAAGTGGCAGAGACTATAATGTTCTGTTTTCGGAACTAGTGGTTGGTCATGGTTGTATTGTATGATTGGAACTTTCACTTCTTAATACAAAATAGCCAACACGTTTTATGCATAAGTTTTTATTGTATTTCAACTAACTTGTTTACTCTAATGATATATGTATTTGTTTGCTTATGCATGCACGTATGGACTCTTCTGTATAAGTATGTATGAATCTTATTGAAATGTATTGTTGGTTTAACCATCACTTTGGATTGATAGCTAACTTTCCTCCCAGTTTGTGATGCATCTTTGCTAGTGTGTTCCCTTCTTAAATCCGTGCTTTCAGAGGTTTCTAAGGGGCGCACTCACCTCACCCTTTGTGTGTTAGAACTATTCATGCACCTTCCTTGACTTGTTGGATATCTAACACCCCTTCTACCAACAGGGAGATCTTACTTTTCTTTGTGCGCAACCGCGGTCAAGGTGATACTGTATGACCCACTGATGGGACTCCTACACCAAACGGTTTGAGGTCTAGTTGGGACTTCTTACCAGGGAGATCCCCTGACATGTTGGCGGGTCCAACACCTTCAACATTTCTGGTGCTAGAAGGAGGGCCAGATGACAAGATGTGTCCTCTCATCCTGTTTTGAACCTTTGCACATCCATCATGGATTCTATCAGACTCATCCCTCCACGATGTATTTCGCATGCCAAACCTCTCAAGATCATGAGGGAGTTTTTTGATCTCTTGTATGAATTCATCTATGATGATGAAGGTGAATTAGCCTAGACTGAGTACTTAGAATACTTCTATGTATTCCTTGAGAATGCAGATGAGTTCTATGCAGAAGAGGTTAGTTTGCTACTATCATACACACTTTGTGAATCCCCACAATGGTGGTGCTGGAGTCTGCCTCCTGGTAGCATGCACTCACTTGACCAGTTTTGTGATCTCATTGAATCTACTTTCCATCATTTTGATCCATAGCCTCTTGAAAAAAAATTGTTACAACAATGGAAGACCCCGCATGAATCACCTATGGAATTTTGGGAACGCTTCCATGTGTTGCAGTTTCAAGCTCCGAAAAGCTAGATGAAATTTCCATATCTTTGGGATAGATTTGAATACTGTCTTAACAAGTCAGTCAATCCCAAGAAGAATTTCAAGCCCAAGCCCCGCTTAGCATACTTTGGTGATGGAGCTATGCAATCACAGACGGACACAGTCACTATCACAAGTGATTGTCTGTCATCCCCTCATCGAACAGCTCCACCACTGTAGAGTGATGTGGGAGGACAGGCACACACATCCGTTCAACTGTCACATCCTCCAAACATCACTCCTCTCAATTTTCACGCAAATTTGGTTGCGAAGTCCATGGGTTGTCACATGACTGTTTTACCTCAACCTCCGTCTTCATGTCCTGTTGATCCTCTGGATTGCATTGTCTTGTTTTCTTCGATTCCAAACTCTACACTTGTTGTGAACGAGGATCAAGC
This sequence comes from Pinus taeda, assembly GCA_000404065.3. Classification (NCBI taxonomy): domain Eukaryota; kingdom Viridiplantae; phylum Streptophyta; class Pinopsida; order Pinales; family Pinaceae; genus Pinus; species Pinus taeda. Next base: position 22,542 of record APFE031578005.1, read on the forward strand.
TATCGACGGAGTTGGTGTTGCACAACCAACCTGCGATGTCATTCATGAAGAGTATGACTGGGAGCTTGAGCATTAACACTCGGTGAAGGATGACTCCCTTTCATCCAAGCCTCCTCTGTTTTTTCATGAAATCTTTGGTGATTCTGCGATCCATGATTTCGAATGTGTATCTCCGTCTACGGATGCACCCATTGTTGATCATTCACGGAACACACCGGATGTCCGCCCATCATTTGACAACGGAGAGGATAAATTATTCATTGAAAGTACACTTGATCTTTCATTTGCTTTTTTCGGAAACACAGAGGGTAAATTTTTCCACTTCTCATCTACCCCTTTATTTAATTCATCAGATCAAGAGGATGTCAATGAAATCATTGATTTTACTAATCGTAGCTGTCGTGATCTATTTTCCCCCATATTCGATCATGATGATGATTCTATCGCAGTTGATTTTGCAAATCCACCTGTTTATGATGATCTATTTTTCGATGAACTCGAAACACCCAAGACTGTCGAGGAACTTTAGCTCGAGCTAATGGTTATATCAGGTCGTCTCTGTCCTGAGGTTGATTTCACTTCTGATCAGGAAATTGTTGAACACCTGAGGCTCCTCATCACTCATCTATATGCATTGAAAATTAATCTCACACACAAATCATGCTTCCTCCACTCGAACTACGATCCCATTGCTCATGCATTGGAGGAATATTACATAGCAAGCACATGTGCATGACACAAGTTGTCTTTGTTTATTTCTTTTGCTTGCATGTCACAGTCAAGAGTATGTGTATACTTAACAGTTGCACGCAATGTCGCACAACACCGTGATGAGTCCACGGATTGCATGTCGTGCACTTGCACTCATGTATGTTTTGTGGTCACATTTAGGCTCAGAGTGTGTTTGTCTTCATTGTTATATCTTACATGTTTGTTGGTTTGCACATATGTGTTGTTCGTGAACCATGCCTTCACCAACAAGGGTCGACCAATGCATCGATGGTTGCATTGGACGTATCACTTCATGTGTGCAGACCCATGCACCGTAGCTTAGGAGTAGGAGTAGTGTTTGATTTTGGTTTGCTTTCTTACAGGAATGTTTGCTTCCTACTTTACATGTTTGCTTGTTTTCTTGCTTGTTTGCTTGCTTTCTTTGCCTATGCATCTACTTCTGCTTTTGCTTTGTTTTGTGTTTGTTTGCTTGTTTACGTTTGTAGGTTAGTTTCGCATGGAACCATGTGCGACTCTTGAAACAATCTGGTTAAAGTACAAGAGGACTTGTGCAGTTATCAGTACTTGGTTATCTATCGTCTTTGCTATGTATGAAGAACTTGTTATCTTCATTCCATGATACGTCGATGGAAAATGCGTACTGTTTGAAGTGAACCTTGGTGAAAACAAAACACTTGCACGCTAACTAGTGTCACCTAATCTAATCGGTTATTTTTGGGTTAATCCTTGTCAACTCAGTCAAGTAGAGTAAGGTGAGGGGGAAAACCTTAACAAGCACGTCAGAGGTATATATAAACTACTTCTCTGAAGGAACAACCTCTTCTACTCTCAATAAGTCGGGATCCCTCTTCCACCTCTGAAATGAATAAGTGTTATGCACAGCTATGACAATGAAAAATGAAAAAATGAAAAGTGAAAAATTTTGAAAAAATGAAAAATGAATTAGGCAAAAGAAGAGAAAGGCTTCCTATGCAGAGAGGTGATGCAAGTAACTCCGTCGAGGTACTGACCATGCTCGTTGGTATCGGAGTGATGCTTGTGTTCCTCCGTGACTCCATCAAGGTACTGTCTAGGCCTGCTGGTAGTAGAGAAACACCATAGATGAAACTAAAACTCTAACGACCATACTACTTGTGCACCAATATACCCCTCATCCCAAATTTAAACAACTGTGTTGGCTTGGCTTGGAGTGTGTGTCAACCGGCCAAGAGCTTGGCAGATGCTACATCTTACAATCAAGCAAGTGTTGAAACCAAGAAGAACAGAGAACTAAATAATACTTCCGAAGGTGTTAGACCTGATTTTCACGAACAAGGTCCATTCAGAGAGCTGGAGTTATACCAGTGTGTCGCCAAGTGTTGTAGCATCTACAACAACCCTCCAAAATTTTTCCTTAGCTTCGTTTTGGAGCCTCCCTACCAACCATCCTTAGCAGCATGCCTTTCCTTATCAAGTACACAAGCTTCACTGATTTTTCAGCAGCTTACCAGCCTATGTGTGATAGCTTGCTTCACTCACCTCACGGGCTGCTACTCCAAACTTGGTCAAATTGCTGGCTGAGTAGCTCCCTCAGTAAATTGCACAATTCTGGAGGGGAACTTGTCTTCCCACTAGAAATTGTGCAAATCTGACTAGTAGCATGTTGGGCTTAGAAACTGCGCAATCTTGTCAAACAACCTTTCAAGTGAAAACTATGCAATCTAGCCCAGAAGTGCAGCGTAGCTCATGAATTGTGCAATTCTGGGAAGCAGTTAACTTCTCCTCATAGAAATTACACAATCCCTCTAGACAGCTAGCCCAACTTCCTCCCAAAAATTGCGCAAAATTCTCCCTCAGTCAAGCAGGTTGTTGCATGTGCATTTGGGTTGACCTGTTCCCTCCAAGACCGAGAAAACTTGAATTGCATGCATGGGCTACTTTTTCCCGAAATAGTAAAAAGCAACAAGCAAAAAGCATCCCTAGATTTTAGGGATAAAGTTTTAGCGGTTGGAGGTTACATGCAAAGATCGTTTTAGAAACTTTTCTCCAAGTGTCGCTTTTTCCTCAATTTGTGGCATGCACGTCATCAGCCTCAAAATTATTTATTCAACGCTTCAAAGCTCATTCTTCACATTGATCTTAGATCTCTGACATCCCACAGCACATCCAGCTCAACTATTTCTAGGTAAGTTCACTTTACTTGTCTTTTGCAGCATTTTTGTCGCATTTTGCGTTTTGGCTTATGTGAGTGTTGTCTGCTTGATTTTTGTGAGCACTTTCTGTCATTTTCATGCATGTTAGCCTGTACAAGAACGGTTTCATTTTTTATTAGCATCTCATTACTGTCACATGCATGACATTGTTTTGCATGAACGATTGCTGATTCGGCAACTCGTTTCACACACATGCATGTTGTTCCATTTTTTGAATCTTGCATTCACTGTTTACATGCACAATCATTCACTCCTACTTACACTCAATATCGCCATGCATTCACATCTTCATTTTCTCTCAGTTGCCCATTGGCGGGTCTAGGCAACCTTGGCCTGGACTCTGCCTCACGAAGACAACATTGCACAATTCTGAGAGGGAAGGCTCTGCCTTCCTCCTAGAAAATTCCCAATTCAAGTCAGTGACTACCCTCCAGTCTTGCCTTGCGTAATTTTGAGAGGTAGTGACTACTAGCCCAGAAAATTGGGCAATGCAGTCCTTAGGTCTGCATTACTTGCCAGCTGAAAATTGTACATTGTGCAATCTCAACACCTAGCAGGCCAGTCTGAATTGTGCACTGCATAATTTAAGCAGTCAACCAACCTCCCGACAGTCCAAACTTCCTTTTTCGCAGTTCCCGCAGTCAGTCTCCCGGCCTCCCAGTGAAAATTGTGCAATCCTTGCGAGTCAATCCCCAGGTATGTTGCATGTCATCCCGCAAGTTTTCTTTAGTTCTAACTGACAGATTTCTTGCCATGCATGTCGCCATGTCTCCAAATATAGAAGGTGTTCGCCTGCCTCTCAGCAGTTCAGGATCAATGGCCTCCAAGAGAGTAGGGTCAAAGGACACCGACGGAAGCGCAACTGGAGCAGCAGTTGAGCAAGTGTTTATGAGTTTGCCAATATACAAAGATACCAAGCTGATCGTAGAAAAAGGCATCAAGATGGAACGAAAAGAGGTCAATGATGTATTCTCAGGAACATTTGGGGAAGATCTCGAAGACTACCAAGTCTATGTGAACATTCACAAGTCCAGCTTGTACCAGATTGCATGTAGGTATCTCACGTTCCCATGCCTAGACATGATACATTGGATCGTCTTATACACTAATCCTGAGACGATGACATTGATTAGTGTCAGTGGGATGGGGATTGCTACCTTCAGGGCACAGGATTATCAACAAATGTACCATTTGTCGAAGCCAGTGATCACCATGGAGACCCCCTTCAGCATACCCAACAACAATGCCAACTCTAGGGATATCTTGAAGAACTGGGTGAAGGATCCGATCAAATTTAGGATGACACACAACAAGATTTACAAGATGAAGAAACTGCGGAAGGCGTATCAATACTTGGTCATCTTTTCATGTCGCTTTTATGGACAAGAGTGCACGAAGACCTTCCCGCAAAGTTGGGTGATCACGTTGGACCAACTGGCTAGTGAAGGCAAAGCATGCAACTGGTTTGACATGTTGGCTCACCAGATGAAGGAATAGGTAACAGGAGCTTGACAACCACCCAAAGGTTAGCAAGCAGAAATCTACATGCCTGCCTACATCTTGGATGCAATCTATGCCCATAAGGAGTTCCTGGGTTTGAAGTGGGCATGGACACCAGTGGAAATCTCTGCCAATACTTATTGTACACTGTTTTCTGAATGCAGCTTCAAAGGAGTTATCACATAGCTATCAGATCATTTTGTCACCCCAATGTACAAGATGATATTTGAGTATGATCCACCTTGCATGTCAAAGACAACAATGGAGGCACTGATCGACATAGCGGATTGGTATGCCTCACCATCCAACACCTTCATACAGATGTACAGCACAGAGAAGCCTCTGCATGTTTTGCCAAAGTTTTCCATGGACAAGCTTGTCATGCAAGAAGTGTCATACCACATCTCAGCGGGACTTTCAGCTAGGCTGCACTAGAAGAAGAAGGCACCGTGGTCCACTCTTCCATTGCGGATTGGGTTGTACGAGATACAGAATCTCAAGTATGTGGATGCCAAAACAGAGGAGATCAAGAAATATCCTTTCGACACTTGAAGCTATAATTCGTATGACACACATTGTTTGGTGAAGGATCACTGCGCAAGAGTACATTTTTTATGGATCCACAGGGCATGTCATTAGACGGAGGAAGATGTATTCAAATATTATCACAGCTTCTCTAGGCCTAATGAACTAGTTGGCATAGTTGTGGAATGGTTATCTAAACAGTGTGAAGCAACATCCAGGAGAGTAACAGCAGCAGAGGTAAACATATCGGTGTGTGAAAAAGGCAAGAGGAAGATTGTCGATAATGCAGAGGTAGAACAAAGCCACAAGTTTAGAGCAGACCCAATTTTGTAGAAAGAAGCTTTGGAAATTGAGGTGAAGAGGCAACAATGTGACAAGAGGACCGTGCAAAGGCAGAGAGAAAAACATAGAATGGAGGAAACAGTGAAGGAATTTCATGAGTTGAAGGAGCAACTCCAGAAGGAACAGGAGTTGCGAGACAGGAGAAGGAAGCATAGCAACAATAGATACAATATGGGGCGCAACATGTACAGGCAGATGAAATAGAGCCCGTACAAGTAGTAGACTCATCCGAACAGCTGGCACAAAGCAGACAGGGTGATAAATTGCAGGAGCAGAACTTCACTCAAGAAATTGAACAAGCACTTGAGCAGATGGATACGGACATGGAGCAATAGGAGTTAGAGAAAGAAATCGACCTCATGCCTTACCATCAAGAGGTCGACCAACCAGAAGTAGAGAAAGTCCCAAGTGACCAAGGAGACACTGAGATCCTTGGAGATAATCCGAAAGAAGAGATGCACAAAATATCATTCGATGATGCACACCATAGAGTTGTGCAATCATGTAAAGTGTCTACTCCAAATGAAAACACATCTCCTGTGCAGTTTGAAGAATGATTGATCATGTCTTACATATGCAAGCATCCAACAGCATTGGCCGATGCTACCAGAGCATGTGCCAAAGCCACTAGCTCAAGTGTTAGCTTCTTGATAGCCGAGAACGAGTGAATGGCTAAGGAGTTACAGAAGGCCAAGTAGGGAGGAGAAATGGTTATAGCATCCACCCAAGCAGAGTTGAATAAGGTGATACTGGATGAACTGTCGTCCCTTAAGACAGTCATATGGGCATTGTATTCCAAGTTTGGTACCGTGCATAAGGCAGTTGTCCATCTCAACGTTTGGCAGCAGCGATCTACTAAGAGAGCACGTATCTTGTCAAACTTGCATGCTGTTGTCGATCACATGCAAACATGGACAATGCAATATAAGGGAGCCTCGTTACACTTGCCCAAGATGATGAAGCCCAGAGTGATTGAGCTGAAGGCACGCATCTGGAGTCAGATCCAGAACTATGAAGAACTCCCATAGCTCATCACTAGATTGCATGCTTCCCATGCACGAGTATTCAGGAGTATGGATTTTGTTGTACGCGCACATGTGATCCCATCTATTGGGACACTCACCGAGGCAAAGACAAAACCACAAGTCCGACTGGAGCTTGACTCATACTTTGACGAGTCGATGTGCATAGCCACCAGTGCAGACACCATGCATCAATATCTTGTTGGTATGACTGCACTAAAGACAATGATGTGCATGTTATTAGACGATTTGGATAGAGAAGCGAGAACAGTGTACCCAGATGAAACAGAGGCAAGAGTTCGTTTCTAGAAATATGTCACCACAGAGTACACGGACACCATCACGGACTACCGTGCTTGGCATCGGTTCACCACCCTCGACCATCGTGAGGATGTCGAAGAGTTGGTCTTCCTACAGTTGTCTAAGTCATAGTGATGTCTTGAATGGCTTGATCAAGCCTATTATGTCTCACATGGGTACATGTGCAGATTGTATGTAATGTCTTGTCAAGTGGAAGTTCAAGTGTCGATAGTTGAATGTAACAATCATAGGGTAGATGAAGAGTCATGAGGGTAGATGAACAGTCACAAAGGGGAATGTCAAGGGCCACCCCACCCTTTGCTATATATAGTCCCTCATAACTCATTGTAGAGGCTTTTGGTCAGCCAAGCTGCCAATAGGAGTATCTTAGAGAAATATTGGAGAGTATTATAATGAGCCTTGGCTTCTCCATTGTGCAGAGCTAGTATATCTCTTTGGAGGAGCAGGCAACAGTGACTCTAATGTTCCGCTGTCAGAACTAGTGGTTGGTCATGGCTGTATTGTATGATTGGAACTTTCACTTCTTAATATAACATAGCCAACACGTTTCTTGCATATGTTGTTATTTTATTTCAGCTAACTTGTTTACTCTAATGATATATGTATCTGTTTTCTTACGCATGCACGTATGGACTCTTTTGTATAAGTATATATGAATATTACTAAAATGTGATGTTGGTTTAACCATCACTTTGGATTGCTAGCTTACTTGCCTTCAAGTTTGTGATACATCTTTCCTCGTGTTCCCTTCTTAACTTCATGCTTTCACAAGTTTCCAAAGGGAGCACTCATCTCACCCTCCTTGTGTTGGAACCACTCGTGCACCTCCCTTGACTTGCTGCATATGTCACACCCTTTCTACCAACAGGGAAATCTTACTTGCCTATGTGTGCAACTGCGGTCAAGGCGACACGTACGACCCACTGTTGGGACTCCTACACTAAGCGGCCTGAGGTCTAGTTGGGACTTCTTACCAGGGAGATCCCCTGACATGTTGGTGGGTCCAGCACCATCAACGGTTCCCCAAGTCACCGAGCCAAGGGAGTTCACTTATGGGACAACCCTGTATACTCAACTTTGTCGACTGAGTCAATAGTCCAACATTATTCACCAAACATTTCAATTCCTTGCAACCATCTAGCCACAATGTCTTCAAGTTCCTCAAGTCATTGAACAAAGGAGGCAGCTTGTCTAGTAAAGGGCTTTCTACATGCGGAATTTCCAAATTGCGTAGCTCCCCAATTGCATTTGGAAATTCTTTTAAATTTTTCCCCCACAAATATAATTTTTCCAGTGACCTATGTTGTGCTTCTTTCAAAGGCAATATTTTAATATTTTCAATGCCTCCAAGATCTATGTGCTCAAGCGTGCTTATATTTCCCAGTGTTTCACTTGACATGGTTAACTTTGAGAAAAATATTAAGTCAAGATATTTAAGCTTAATTAAATTCCCAAAGGTTTCTGGCAGCTTCTCCAAATTGAAGCAGTATGAGAGGTTGATACATTGGAGGTTTCTTCGATCACGAAAGGAATCTGGGAGTGACTTTATATTTACATAGCTAAGTAACACCAAGGTATTCAATGACTGAAGATGACAAAATTCTTCTCGCAATCTTAATATTGTGTGTTGCACATTGCAATACATGGAAATCCGTTCGAGGTACTGAACCCGCCCTATAGAGTTGGGAATATTACAGAGGTCACCTCGAATCTCTAAATCCTGCAACTGCAAAGGTGCCTGCAAAATGTTTGGTGTTTCATCTATAAGAAATATTTCTATCCACAAACCCTTCCATTTTTTTCAAAATCACATGGTGCCATATTAAATGCAAATCAACAATACAAAATTTTAACTCAATAAATTTCTAAGCACTTGACACTTGCCTTCCCACAGTGATATCCATTGATCCCACCACACTTCTAAAACCCTCAATTTCTTCATTCGAATCCAGGAAGGAAGGGAAGAGTAAGGACAATGGTACCAACGAAGCCATATGAGATTTGGTAAGCACACCCTTGTCAAAATGAACTCCAAGGGACCATTTTCGCTAAAGGAAAGTTACAATATTCCTCGATTCCATGTTGTTTTTGAAACCCCCTTTGCATGCTTCTCATAATCTCTATTAGTTATAACTCTCCTAATTCCCCGTACTTCCATTATTACTTGTTAAATAATGAGAAAAGATGGAGAATTAAAATTTGTACATAGATTTTGATGTCAATAATTCATACAGATTTGAATGATTTTATCACTTATAGGGGATGGCTGCAACAAGTCATCAAAGATGTCTATCCCATGCACCAATCCCGGAGCCTTGGTGATATCTCTTCCCATATCACAAAGGTGATCATGCATATGTATCACATTGTCTCTATCCACTTCTACTAGACACCTGTCTTCCAAATTTTGAAAACCTTTCCACTTGCACCCATCCCATATTTTGACAACCATATCTCTATTTTCTCCAATGAAAAAACATGCTACTTCTAGGAATATATCCCGCTCCTCCCAATCGAGTGCCTCGTAACTAATTTGCAGTCTCTTCTTTATCTCTGTGGTGAGTATCTGTTGAAGTTTTTCCAATTGGTCTTCCCAATAAAATTCGTTCTTTCTTCCACATAGAAGTGCCCCAAATACTTTCAAAGAGAGAGGTAGTCCCTTGTAGGCTTATAAGAACTTATTTACAAAAGATTCAAATTGTGAGAGTGGGTAGGGCTGCTTGAAGGCATGGAAGCATAAGAGTTCTCGGAACTGTTGTTCATTCAACCCCATTAGCTTATAAATGGATGAGTTTTCAATTCTTGATATTATGAGAATATACTTATATCAGGATGTAATCAATTAAATTATATGATGGGATAAGAGTTTGATTGGGCTAAAGTGATTCAATCTAATCCACTTGATCTACATAGTCGACAACTATTAAGGCATGATAAGAGGAGAGATGTTGTTTAAGCATCTCCATACCTTGATCGATGCAGTCTATTTCTCCATTTGATCGAGTCAAAATCTTATGAAGTTTTCTCTGCAATGAAATTAAAGTGCCTTTACTTGTGTTTTCTCTTACATTCGATTGAAAAAAAGATCTTTTGTACTGCGAACTCTTTTGGTTAAAGAGTTATTTTTCCAGGGTTGTTTTTCCTATGCCACCCAACCCAACAATTCCCAAGATGAGATGTTTTCCACTCTGTTCTTTCCGTTGCAATAAAAAATCATTTTCAAAATGTTTTACCTTTTCATCTAGACTCGTTGGATATTTGGCTACATGCAAAGGTCTCTTTTTCACTCTCTTCAAAACCTCTTCAACTACTATATCCAACAACTCCCCTTCATTGTTGGTCATTCACAAAAACAAAAACAAAAAAACAAAAAATTATCAAGAAAAAAACCTTTACGTATATCTATCCAAACATAAAGCAATACAATACTATGAAAAGGTGGAGTTCTCACCCATTGCAGGACTCCAACTCAAAACCACTTATGTGTGAAACACTAATAAGACAACGATACAGATGGATAACAAAGGTTTTCTTCACATCAGCCCTACAGTGATTAATGAAAACTTCATAACAGACATAGCCAGCGATGGAAAAGGAGGTGGCCATTTCCAAATTGGAAATACATATAGAAATATAGAAAGTATTGGAAATACTGAGAGGAGGGTGAATCAATATTTCTTAGAAATTATCACTTTTAAATATTTTCAAAGCATTAGTTAATCTTCAATTATTATTAATGTTTATGCAGAAATAATAGTAAATAAAAGAACATAGTAGGCACAAGAATTTTAGGTGGAAAACCCCCTCCAGGTCAAAAACCACCAAACAATTTTCTAATAAGTTCTTTAATCTTCAACCCCAATTGAAATGAAAGCAACAACTTCCTAGAATTCTAGAAAAGCATTCTTCTCCAGCTCCCACTGGAAGGGCACCCCAACGCCCTGGTTTCTTTAGTAATCAATTGAATGGATGCCCCAACACCCTAGCAAGCCATAACTTGCCCTAGCACCACCCTACCACCCTAAAGTGTTTACAAGCCCCAACATATAGGTGACTTCATTCACCTACCTAGCACCACCCTACAACCCTATGAAGAAAAAAATTAAATACAAAAGTGTGGAATCTCGTACTAGGGACAATGATCCACAATACAATATGATTTACAATGATTTTGACCGAACACCCAATCACACTATGACCTGCAACCTAACCATGACATCATCTCAACAGAGACTCCTATACCTCCCAATAATGCCTTTTTGACTCTAGGTAGATTGACTCTTTTACAATAATGACTCTTCCAATTATGACACTTTTACAAATGACTCTTTTACAACTTTACAATGATGACTCTTGGCCTTGACACTTCTTCACAATATACGGATGGTTGTCATGTCTTCAAAGGATGTCCCACTGCAATGCTTCCTTTGATTTGATACTTTTGCTCTCGAATTCTTTCTTGAATTTGTACTTGAATCTTCTTCTACCTACATGCAAAATTTTCACAGCGAAACCAATCCCAAAACAAAACAAAATACCCTTCAACTTACCTCTACCTGAAAAACACATGTAAGTGCATAATAATGAATAAATACACATTAAAATTACAATGTGTATCTGAAGTGCGCTTGTCACTTTTGTTGTTGACTTGTTGCAATAGTAGAAAAATACTCCCACTCTTGATATAGGCCTAGAATATAAGTAAGACTATATCCAAAACTGAACTAAAGAAATATACAATAATAACTGATGGTGGACCCTAGACTTGTGATGGACCAATTTCTAAGTACAACAACAAAGACCATTCTATCAACTATGAAAAGACAAGTAAAATGAACTTACAACATCATATAGATTTAGTAGACTTGGTGTAGCATCAAGAATATGTAGCATCAAATGTGTAGTATCAAGAATAGGACATTTTAAATGTGGTATCAAAACTAACTATGACATATAGAGACATAGAGATATAACCGAGACCCTGTATGTACTTACGTTGTCCTGCAAAATATATGTCAGAGATGATACTCATATTTAAAATGTAAACACTAATGATACATACCTTGATGTAGGAGACTTACCCTTGACTGTTGATGTGTGGTCCTTACTACAATGATCCTTGAATGCATGTTTTTTCTTATCTTCTAGGAGCTCGATATTGGATATATTGTATCTATGTAATTTCGGATCTCCAGGGTCTGCAATTTATTTCTTTGGTATCCCTCTGAGTTCTTTTTCTAACCCCACAGGTCAGATCAAGATTGGATTCTTCAGGAAACAATTATGCCTAATCTCCCACGATGACCTGATTATGGACTAGTTCATTAGAGAGAGATTGTACGAAGTGCCATGTGTCACTGTTGCGACCTTCGCCCCTGAAAGCACTACTCAAAAAAATAAAGTCTGTCCTATTTCTGTGACTATTTATGAAATTTGAATCCAATGCCCAAAGAAAAAGTTATGCCGATTTTCCCAACGCCACCTGTTTGACATGGAATTCGGGAGCCTACAAAAACCCTAAATTACTCAAATGATATCTCCGAAAATATATTGAACCAAGATCTGAAATTAGATCACGAGGTTCATCAATATTTTAGCTTAGTGTTTAAATTTAGTTTCTGAAGCTTTGTCCAAAAAATTGTATAGTGAAAATGCCACGATGACCTGTTTTAAGCCACAAAATTCCTACTAGAGGATATGAGGGTCATTATTTATATGAATGTCTTGAGTTGAGAGGGTCCTCAACAAGTGAATGTTGGAGGGATTTTAGGAGAATTTTTTATTTATTAATTATTGACTATTCAATGACCACAACCAATTATGAGTGCCATGCCACAACCCCATAGGGTTTTAGCCCACTAACTGGGGTTACTGACTTCAAACATGAATATCTCTCAAACCGTGAAGAATTACTTGGTGTGCCATATATCAATGGAAATAACTCGATGATTAGAATCCATTTAGAAGATCCTTGACTCAGAATAGTGTAATTTTTCAAGTCAAAATTCCCATGCAATATTAGGGTAGCCCCTGATGCTACTTGGCTTGACATCAATGACAACCACTGATAAAAAATCTCCCCCTTTGGCATTGATGGAAACACAAGTAATCCCCCTGTGATCATGGCACCTATTCCTACTGCCTTATCTCCCCCTTTTTCATCAATGGCAAAGGGTAACTCCCCCTGACAAATAGCCATCCTACGAACCTGTACACACCTCCACTCCCCCTTTCTACTTGAGCAGATGAGAGAAAGAGTCTAATGAAAACTTGGGAGAATCCCAAAATTTTGGCGAAGATACTCAAATGCTTCATGAGGTAATGGTTTGGTAAAGATGTCAGCAATTTGTTCCTTTGTTCCAGCATATTCAAGCTTGGTATTCTTTTCAGCGACCTGCTCTCTAACAAAATGATATGTAATCGAAATGTGCTTCATTCTGGAATGCATCATAGGATTCTTGGAGATACTGATGGCACTAGTATTATCTCAAAAGATGGGAATATTCTCATCGAACTTGACTTGAAGATATTGCAAAGTTTGCTTCATCCAAATAACTTGAGTACAACAAGTTGTTTCCTTGACATATTCAGCTTCTTCTATGGATAACGAGATTGAAGACTGTTTTTTACTTAACCATGAAACAAGACAACCACCTAGATAGAATGTTGCTCCACTAGTACTCTTACAATCATCAACAGTTCCTACCCAATCTGCATTTGTATAAGCTTGGATGACCAGATCATTTCCTTTGGGATACCATAGACCATATTCCATTGTGCCCTTAAGATACCGAAGAATTCTTTTGACGGCAATAATATGAGATTCTTTTGGTGCTTCTTGGAATCTTGCTACTTGTCCAACTGCCTACATCACATCAAGCGAGGAGGTTGTCACATATAAGAGACTACCAATCATGGATCTATACAACCTTTGGTCCACATCCTTTAACGAATTTTCTAAGCTTAACTTGCAACATGTTACCATGGGGGTAAGGACTGGCTTGCAATCTTCCATCTAGAATTTCTTGAGCATTTATTTGATGTACTTGGTTTGATATATGAATATTCCTTTATCATGTTGAGAAATATAAAGCCCTAAAAAGTATGTCAGTTCGCCAATCATAGACATTTCAAACTCACTTTGCATTTTTGTGGCAAAGTCTTTACTTAATCTATCATCACTGCTTCCAAAGATTATATCATCCACATATACTTCGATAATTGTTAGGTTATCTAGATCCACTTTCACATCAAGATTGTTGTCAACACTTCCTTTCTTGAAACCTTGTTGATGTAGATATCCATCAGGACGAGCATACCAAGCACTAGGGGCTCACTTGAGACCATATAGAGCCTTTTTTAATCTACAAAAATAGTCTTCTTTGTCAGAGAGAAGAAAACCTTCGGGTTGTTGAATGTAAACTTCTTCCTCCAATTCACCATTTATAAAAGCTAACTTAATCTTATGAAACCAGCTCACAAAAATATATAAAATATAGATCAAAGCCTTAGAAATCAACCTCTTCGAGGGGGCAACCTCCTTTACATTACAAAAATGAACAATTCTTGGATGATACAAATGACTAAACCTCCTTTCTATATATAGGAGTATAAGGGGTCACAATATAATCAAAGCCAACATAACAATAATAATATAAGGGCACAACAGTAACAATAGTGGGCTTCGGGGAAGTGAGCTCTGCAACTCAAACCCTAATGGCGGCAAGGAAGTGAAACCTAGGGGTAGTGCGAAGGAAGGGAGGAAGACCGTCAACAGCCCAGTCCAGCAAGAACTGACAGCGGCCAAAGTAGCAAAGGTATGACAGAAGATGTCAGGAGGGGAGATATCCCCTCCTACCAGGATATGGTGGCAGGAGACGGACAGAGTAGCCAGGAGACAAAGGAACGGAAGAGCACGGGCCCAATGCTAGGAACTACCTGGTAAAGAGGCCGCAGAGGAAAGTGCCTGCCATGTACAGCGGAGAAACCCAGATATGTGATCCCAGCGAACAAACTGGAAAAGTACATAAGCTATATGAGGGATCACGCCATTATCTGCAAGTTCGTAGGAGTCTGACTGTCGAAAAGAGACCTCACTAAGTGGATTCAGCAAAAATGGCAGCCCCAAGGCCACATCGAGCTCAAGCTGGGAGCGAAAGGCTTCTTTACGGTAATCTTCTTTAACTTGCAAGATAGAGATAAGGTATTTGAAAATGGCCCATATTTCTATTATAATGTCGGTCTGTTCATGCGTTTCTAGGAAGAATGCTACAACCCTGACAAAGAAACCTTTCTAGCTGCGCCTGTCTAGGTCCGCTTATTCGGGCTCCCCATAGAATTCTGGGACCCGGACATCTTGGAAGGGATAGGAAACTCAATAGGAATCTTTGTGAAAATAGCAGAGACTACAAAGAAAGGAAGATACACCTCATACACCAGGATCTGTGTCTACATGAACCTAGCAAACCCCATCCCCGACACAATAGAGCTTGAAAATCATGAAGAAGTTTGGCAGCAGAACATAGATTATGAACACATCCCGTTTAGGTGTCGCAGGTGCCATACCCACAGTCACCTGGCAAAGGAATGTTCGATAACCAGGGAGGAAGAAGAAAGTAGAGGGCCCCTGCAAAAAAAGAAAGATCCAGACCAGGAGGAATTCCAAGAGGTGAGAAGCAAAAGGAAAGCCAACAAGGAAACCCCACAGAAAGATAGGAAAGGAAAACAATCCATCACAGTGAATCCAAACAGCTTTGCAATATAGCAGGTAGAGGAAGATGAGGAAGATCAACCCATGGAAAATCAGGAGGATAAAGGCTCAGACTGCAGCGAGAGCTGTAAAAGAAACCTAGCTAAAAGGAAAGCCCCGAGCGAGCCACCAGAAAAAGATAAGGAACTAGACGAACAAACTAAACAGATGGAGAAAAACCAGGAGACCAGTAGGGAGGACCTAAGCCAGGAAGAGGAAGTATTGAGAAAATTGTTGAATGAATGGAAGAACTTGGATGAGAGGTTTATTCCGGAAGAACAAAAGAGGTTGTATGCTGAAACCTTCCAACAATATAAAACCAAACTAGAAAAAGGCAAAGCCTCACCAGAAGAATACCAAGAGACTCAAAAGGAAAGCAGACTAGATTAGAATGGACAAAGTAAAGGGGTGAAAAAAAGAGGAAGAAAAAACCTTAAGGACTCCATCCAACTCATGGGAGAAATGTTAGTCAATATAGGGAGAGTGGTCCCACTATCAGCGGTGTTTCAAAACCTATCCCAAGTTAACCAATGATTTTGACATCGTGGAATATCAGAAGCTTAAATATCAAAGGAAAACAGAGACATCTGGCAGCAAGACTCAAAAAAGACAAACCACAGATTGTGCTACTCCAAGAAACTAAAATCCCAAGCCAGAAAATGGAGGAAATTCTCAATAAAATAAAACCGAGATGCGAACAAGTAACTATAGATGCCAAAGGGAGTGCAGGAGGGATAGCAATTCTCTGGAACCCAGCAGAAGTCCTCACCGACTGGTGGATAGGAATGCCAAGAATCCTCACAGGGAGATTCAGACTAATAGGACAAAGTGAATGGGTGGTAATCTCGACTGTCTATGGACCCCACACCCGTGCAGACAGAGACCTGTTTCTCAATCAGCTAACTAAGCTTCGAAGTATGCACCATGAGCAGAGATGGATCCTGGTAGGCGACTTCAACTTAATCACTTCTCGAGAAGAGAAAAGAAGTGGAATAAGCAGAGAAGACCCGGAAATGGAAAGATTCAGAGAAGTGTAGACAAAATTAAGGGTGGTTGATATCCCAACCATAAACGGGAAATTCACCTGGAACAACAGAAGAGGCGGGTCCAAACAGATCGCTTCAAGACTGGACAAATTCCTCATCTCAGAGCACATAATCGGGCTAGATATCTTCTATGAAGCCTCTATCCTACCCTCAATAGGGTCAGACCACTGGCCAATAAAGCTTGAAATAGCCTTAAATGATCAGAACAAAAAGAGACCCTTTTGGTTCGAGTCCTTTTGGCTTCGTGCCCCTGACTTCCTAGACAAAGTAAGAGGCTGGTGGCAGGATAGCAAAAGTGGAAAGGAAGGCCGCAGTAAAATGCACTCATTTTAGCTAAGACTCAAAGAAATCAAGAGCAAAATCAAGAAGTGGAACAGAGAAGAATTCGGCAACATCCAGCAGGAGCAAGGCAAACTCCAATCCAGATTGGAAAGAATCCAACAACAAATCATCTCGGACAGACGAAGTCAAGATCTGGCTGAGGAGGAAGGCAGAGTAATCACTCAATTGGAGGAAAGGTGAAAACAGGAGGAAATCCTGTGGAAGTAGAAATCCCGGATCCAATGGTTAAAAGAGGGAGACAAAAACTCCTAATTCTTCCATAAAGCTATGCTGAACCATCGCCAACACAACAGAATCTTCTCCTTGAAAGACAAGGAGGGAAACAGAGTGACTCAGAAGGATGAAATAGAACAACTCTTGGTGGAGCACTTCAAAGGCATTCTCTCCGAACCAAATGTCAACCGATCTGAGGACATCGACAAAATCTGCCACCATATTCCTAAGAAAGTTTCCAGAGATCAAAACCTGGCCCTTCTCAGGGTAATCACCAAGGAGGAACTTGAAGAGACAATCAACAAAATGTCAAAAAATAAGGCCCCGGGCCCCGACGGCTTCACCATTGAATTTTATCAGGCGACTTGGATCTTCATGGGGAATGATCTGCTAGATCTTGTGGAGGAATCCAGGTGCTCCAAGCGCATGCACCAGGGCTTGAACACCACCTTCCTAGCTCTAATCCCGAAGAATGGCTGCTCGGATGAACCGCAGGGTTTCAGGCCCATTTCCCTATGTAATGTTGTCTATAAAATCCTTGCAACTATCATGGTAAACAGGCTCAAGCCGACCCTGCCAAATCTCATTGCCCCGGAGAAAACTGGCTTTGTCAAAGGACGGCAGATCACCGATGGCATCATAGTGGCCCAGGAAGTGATCCACTCCATGAAAAGCTCCCGTGCCCCAGGCATGCTTATCAAACTTGACCTGGCCAAGGCGTTTGATCGGCTTAGTTGGAAATATCTGGCAGGCATCCTTAAAGCCTATGGATTTGACCAAAGATGGATAAATTGGATCATGTCTATGGTTGGCACTCCAGTCATGTCAATTTTGTTAAACAGCACCCCCTCTGAAGCCTTCACTCCCTCCCGTGGGCTAAGGCAGGGATACCCCCTGTCTCCCTTCCTCTTCATCCTAGCCGCAGAAGGCTTAGGCAGATTGGTAAAGGCTCAAGTCTCCAGGGAGCAGATAAAAGGCCTCTGAATCTGCGGGGACGACATCCCGATCTCGCACCAGCAATTCGTAGACAATGTGATGCTATATGGACAAGCCACTCTGAAGGAGGCCCAAAGAATTATCAAATCCTTATCCCAATTCAGCAAAGCCTCTATAATGGAGATTAACAAGGATAAATCGGAAGTGTTTTTCTTCAACACCTCGCTGGCTGCCCAAAGATTCCTGGCACGCACTCTAGGCTTCAACAGGGGAACCTTCCCATCAAAATACCTGGGTATTATGCTGCATGAGCATCAATTCCGGTCAGCCAACTGGGATCTACTAATAAAAAAAATATGAAATAATGGAGAAATAGACCCATCACTCATTGAATGCCCCAAGTCGGATAATCCTCTTGAAAGCAATTTTGCAGGCCATCCCTAACTACCAGCTCTCGTGCCAAGCTATCCCTAAGACTGCAAGCCAAACGCTGGTTACCCTGTTCAAAAAATTCCTCTCGCAGGGGACCAGCAAAACAAAAAAGTGGGCCCTAATCTCATGGGAGTGGCTTAGCCGACTCTCCAAATATGGCGGTTTAGGGCTTCGCGACCCCTTCATCCTCAACCAAGTCATGGGCGCGAAACTCTAGTGGAGGTGGCTTCAGGGTGGCCTTGACCTGTGGAAGGTGCTATGGGAAAGAAAATACGATGCGGCAGGGGAAACCGAAGAAAGACTGAGAAGCACGACAGAGACTAGAGGCTCTGCAATCTGGAACCTAGCGAGAGGCAGCAAAGCCCTGATAAGGGATCACAGTTTTTGGGAAATTCGAGCAGGGGACAAAGCCAGATTCTGGGAGGAATCTTGGCAGCAACGTGAACGCCTCATACAAAAATACAACCTCCATGCCATCCTTGCCTTCTCGTCCCAGACTGGGGAATCAACTGTTGGCAATTTCTGGAAGCCAGACAAGAAAGGATACTGGCGCAATTGGAAACAAAAAGAGGACTGGGAAGGAGCACCAGAAACCGACAGATGGCAAGAATACTATACAGAGATGGCATCTCGGAAAATAGCAAGGAAAATAGGGTCTAACATTCTCAGATGGGGTAAACGAATTCAAGGAAATTTCACAATAGCAGAAGCCTACTACCACAAAATCAATAAAAATCATCAACCAGAAACAAATCAATGGAAAAACCTTTGGAACACCAAGCATTGGCCTAAAGTCTCTTTTTTCATTTAGACCATACTTCACAGCAGAGTGCTTACCTGGGACCAGATTCTGAGGAAGGGAAGCCAAGGGCCATCCCGCTGTGCCCTCTGCATCTCCCAAGAGGAAACCATGGAACATTTGATGAACCATTGCTCCGTCAGTATCTCCTTGTGGGAAAGCCACCACAAATTGTTTGAGCACCATCACAAAAACCATCAAAACATCGTAAGCACCATAGCCAATTGGCCGAGAAATCCTTACCAGAATCTAGTGGTCAATCACGCTTGGCTCCTTTCCGCCGGGTTCCTACTCTGGAATATCTGGAAAGCACGGAATGGGGCAATTTTCAAGGCAGAAACCGAACCCCCACAGCGATCTGGGAACAAACCATTAGAAACATTCGGGAAACAATCCTAACGGAAAGCTGGAAGGACGAAGACTGGCAGGCATCGACAATGGAGGAGGCAATACTGAAAAGACTAGAGGTCAGCCAGAGTATGGTAAATGGGGGTGTTTCACGAAAAGAACAGACCAAAGAAGTGGCCGAAAGCAACCAGTACCGACACCCCCCACAGGGATTCATAAAGTTAAACTTCGACGACACTGCAAAACACAACCCAGGAGAGGCTGGCATTAGGGGAGTCTTTGGAGACGTCGGGGGCAACACTCTAAGAACCTTCACGATGGACTGCGGGGAAGCCTCAAATAATGAAGCCGCGCTGCACGCCCTGAAATGGGGCCTGGAAATTGCTCTACGGGTCAATTTCAAGTGTCTCCAAATCGAGGGTGACTCGAAGTTGGTGATTGACATGGTTAGGAAGCTCCAACAGCAACAACCAGTGGAAAAAATCGGCAAAAGCTGGAGAACATCTTGGCTCATCGACGAAATTGGGAAACTCCTACCCATAATAGACTACCTCCTTCCGACTCACACTAGGCGTGCAGGTAACAAGTCGGCGGATTGGCTTACGAATTGGGGCTGCCGGAATCGGGGCAAAGAAATCAACAGTGAAGGTCTGCCTCATCTGCACCCAGAGGAGAAATCTCGACTTCAACAATTGCTTGACGTCGATAAAGGTGGTAAAGGCACGATAGAGATGAATGGTCAGGATCAGGCGACACACAGCAGAGGCAGAGAAAATCTGTAACAGCTGGGAACAGACAGCACATCCGTGGGAACAGGCAGAAGAGAAAGGCATGAACAAATTGGGCAGGTGACGGGGCAAGGCAGGTCTGGTCGAAGGGACAGAGAAGACGTGCGAACTGAGACAGCATTAAGGAAGGATCTGGAGCCAGCTCCGGAATTCGGGATAATGGACAGAGGAAGGACGACATGTGGCATCAAAAGTATAGGAAGGTTGCGGCAAGAGAAGCTAGGAGGATATTGGAATAATGATGCATAAAGCGAGTAGGTCAAGTCACACCACTTCCCGAGATAGGGAGGCTCGAATGCCTGACGGAAAATTAAACGGCCAAGTGGAGGCCCGGTTGACAGGACAACAAGTTAATAAGCCCGAGGAAACAGATGGAAGGCTCATTCAGTTTGCTAAGAACGATGAAAAAGAGCGGAAAGGTGCCTGCTCGACTCTGTGACCAGCCCTCCTCCTCGGCTCCGGCAAGAATGGTGGTATGTTTCCTATCGTCTTCGTCCTTCAGACATTATGCTTGCTCGTTTCTCTGTTTTCTTTGCCTGGCCAGAAATGCTTTGCCCTTGCGCACAGAATCCTAGTTGCAGAGATGAAAATGGCCCTCCGGGTACTCTTTTGTTTCTCCTATCCTCCTCCCGAGATGGGAAAGATTTGCTTCATGCTAGTTCTGTGCCCTATTCTGAGAGTCAAGCTGCGTGGGGGGCTTTGACGGGTCTTTCCGCGCTCCAGGAGGGTCCTCGCACCCCTGCTCTAATCTGCTCCCTGGTCTTCTTCCGTGGTCTCTACCACGATTGCTATTATTTTCTGCTGGCTAAGCCCGATAGGTTTCGCCACTTCGTCGGGTGGGGGTTTCTCCGGGCTTCTGTGAGAAGGTGGTGGGTCTTTAGCCGCCGCACCCGGAATTGTGTTGCTATAAGGAACTGGGCGTTCATCCATGCTGAGCATGCTACTTCAAATGAACAAGCCTCGATTGTGCTCAATCTCTCTCGCACTGACTTGTGGTTTTCTGCTGTGACTGGTCGTAAAGCTTCCTCAATTCCCAAGCCCCAGGTCCATGGTAAGATGGCTCCAAGGAAGATCAATTCTGCTAAGAAAATGGAAGATGGCACCAGTAGCCATTCAAACAAAAGGGGCAGGAAGCCCGACTCTGAAAAGCTCCTTCACCTGATAGATGGATACATGACTGGCATTTCTCCTAAGGTCCGTTCTCTAATCCATGGGTGGGGAGCGCGAGTTGCGGGAAATCAGTGCGAACCAAGAGATCCCCCGCAAGGACTGGGAAGTGATCACGGACCCAGGCACCTCAAGAGGCAGGAACACGTTGTTCAATAAAATGCTCCAATTCTACTGGATCATGAAACACGTGGTTGGTCGGGCTATGGAGGTAAAACAGGTTGTTCGAGAAGAGGAGGATGAAGAGTGCAAACAGGCAGAGGAGCTCCTCAAATGCCAACTGACGGAAGAATCGGCCAACATAAAGAACATTCTCCTAAAAGAGATTGCGGTTGTCCAAGTCCAGGCAGCTAGGAACCATCTACTGCTAAAGGACATGGAACAATTGGTGCTGGAACTCAAATGGGCCATAGAGCAGAAGATCCTGAAGCCGGGCGCTAGTGCCCCTAAGCCCGCCCCGGTTAACTTGTCGGACGAAGATTAGCTGCGTTGTGTCTTCTTTTGTTTATTTTGTTGATGAATCCGAACTGTATCTGGGTGTCAAGTTATGTTAATGTCGTTAGCCTAGATTTTAATAGGCGAAACAATGGCTATGACAGGAAGAAGGAACATGACATTTTTAAATTTTGGTCAGGTTTTAAGGCCGAAAGGTGGCGGACTGGTTTCCTTCGGGTAGACCTGCCACCTGAACTCTAGTATGTTGTAATTTTTTGTTATCTGGAATGAAGAATGCCTAACTTTACAAAAAAAAACAATAGTGGGCTTCTATGGGGCACACTAATAACAATATGGGGACAATAGGGGAAAAATAATAACAATAAGGACTACAATGACAATAGTAATGGGGCATCACTAGTATTATAGGGACCTAACATGCCCATCTCCTTAAAAAAAGTGTTGTCCTCAACGCTTGAGTAGTTATGGATTCTTCTGTATAAAATTCTCATCCTCCCATGTGGAATCTTCAGTGGGTAAGTTCTTGCACTTAATGAGATACTCTGAAATTGATCAATTTCATAGCTTTCGAGTTCTTGTTTCTACTTCTTTAGGTTCCAATATGATTTTTCCTTCCTCATCAAGTTTTGGAAATATTGTTTGAACTAGGAGCTTGTCACCTATAACATTCTTTAAACATGAAACATGGAAAACTGGGTGCACTCGGGAAGCTGCAGGAAGCTCCAATTTGTATGCCATAGTACCAATCTTTTGCAACACCTTGTATGGACCATAATACTTTGGTGACAATTTATTATCCTTCTTAGCTTGTTTGAGGAACATTTGTTTATATGGTTGTAGTCGTAGGACTACCCAGTCACTTACATCAAAACTTCTTTCGCTGTGATGTTGATCTACCTGTTGTTTCATTCTATTTTGCACCAAAGTGAGGTTATCCTTTAAGAGTTGGAGAACTTGTTATTGATGCTCAATGTGATCTTCCACTGCTTGAACCTTAGAATTTTCTCTTAAATATGATGTGATGGATGGTGGATGAT
>APFE031578005.1:48067-68600 GCA_000404065.3 Pinus taeda
TTTTCTTGCCAACCTGAATGCCTTCTCCAAAGAATCAGGTTCCCAAAGGCGAACCTCATGTTGGATGTTATCCTTTAAAGTCTCCATGAACACATCAATCCTATGCTCATCTGGAATATCTTTTACCCTTATATTCAATTTTTGGAAGTCCTCAATGTGCTACATCATTGAACCCTTTTGTTTTATATTTATCAATTGGCTAAAAAAGGTGTTGCTTTTGTATCCTAATAATTTGCTATCATTTCTTCCGTAAAAATTGCCCAATTGACAATTCTTTTACAAGAGAAAATCCATCGATACCATACAAAATTATTTGGTTCCAAATATAAAGTTGCAATGTGTACCTTTTGTGTGTTTTTCACATTATGGAGATCGAAATATTTCTCCACCTGTAGTATCCATATTACGAGATCCTTGCCATCAAACTTCCTCATATCGATCTTTGGAACATGGTGGGTCTTCAATCCAACGTTAGAGTCTATGAAATCATGATTAACATTTATTTCGTTCTCATCATGAGTTTCCTCTACTACCCTTTCACCATTAATAAACATTCCTTGTAGTAAATTTGTCAAATCTGTCTTCAAATCTTCCATTTTCCTTCCATATTAGCTTCCACATCATTCATCTTAGCTTCCACACATTTATTTAAACCATCCATCTTAGCTTCCATGCCATTCATCTTAGTTTCCATGTCATTCATCTTAGCTTCCATGCCTTTCTTTAAACCATCCATATTGTCTTCCACTCCATCCATCTTAGCTTCCATGCCTTTCTTTAAACCATCCATCTTAGCATTTGTTACTTTTTGTGAGAGTGAATTTTGTTGCACTTGGTCTCGTAATTTTGATATATCATGTTGCATTTCTTCCTCTTCTTCATGAGTCATGCTAGATATTTCAAGTTTATTACTAGGTGTTTCCATTTTCTTTCTTCGAGGCATAAATTAATGATAATTGTGCTTCACTATGCCCTTTTAATTCCTTCAAACTAATTTTTCAAACCAAACTTATGCAAAATTTTAAAAACACTACACACATTTTTTCACTTTGTAGGAGCTCGATATTAAATTTGATATATCTCTGAAATTTCAGATCTCCAAGGTCTGAAATTATGAACTATGGTAGCACTCTGAGTTCTCTTTCCAACGCCACCAGTCAGATCAAAATTGGATTCTCCAAGAAATAGTTATGCCCAATATCCCAAGGTGACCTGATTATACACTTTTTCAGTAGAGCGAAATTATACAAAGTGCCACGTGTCAATGTTTCAACCTTCGGACCTAAAAACGATGCACGGAAAACTACAGTATGTCCTCTTTCTGTAACTTCTTAGGAAATTTCAATCTGATACTCAGAGAGAAAGTTATGACAATTTTCCCAAGGTCACTTGTTTGGGATGTAATTTGGGAGCCTGCAAAAACCCTAAATTCCTTAGATGATATCTCCGAAAATATAGTGAGTCAAGACCTGAAATTTGGATCCAAGGATCATCGTGATTTCAGCTCAAATGGGTTTTTTTAATCTTCTGAAATGTCACAGAAAAACGTTATAGCAGAAATGCCACAATGACATGTTTGAATCAGCAAAACCCTAGAATCCAAAGCTCTAATACCAAATGTTATGAAACCAGCTCACAAAAAGATAGAAAAGATAGATCAACGCCTTAGAAATCAGCCTCTTCGAGGGGGAAAAGCCCCCTTTACATTACAAAAATGAACAATTCTTGGATGATACAAATGACTAAACCTCTTTTCTATATATAGGAGTCTAAGGGATCACAATATAATCAAAGCCAACATAACAATAATAATATAAGGGAACAACAATAACAATAGTGGGCTTCTATGGGGCACACTAATTATAGTATGGGGAAAATAATAAAAATAAGGGCTACAATGACAATAGTAATGGGGGAATCACTAGGATTATGGGGACCTAACACTTAACATCCATTTGGTAGACCTTGATTTTTCTCGAGCAAGCATAAGCGAGAAACATCCTGATAGATTCCATTCTGGCAAGAGGAGAAAATATTTCTTCAAAATTGATTCCTTCAACCTGGGCACATCCTTTCCAGACTAATCTTGCCTTGTTCTTATTAACCTGTAATCCTTCAACTATTTTTCTCCCCCTGAACCTGTAATGAAACTATCATCTTGTTCAAACTACCTTCCTGCCAATTGTAGACTTGTGCCATATACTGCTACATAGACTCCTCCTCTACCAACATTAAGGAGTCAACAAGACAGATTGTTCAAAACAGTGATTCACCTAACAGGCCATCTTGACTTGAGTCATTATCTGAAGCAGCTGCTAATTCCTCATGACGTTTTGCTTTTACAAATCCTAAAAGCATAACTGCTAAAACCTTGTTATCTTCTTTGTCTTCCAGTACCTGCTTCCTTTTCCAAACCTTCGTATTCCTGTAATCTCGAGCCATGTGCCCATAGTTATGACACTTGAAGTATTCAATTTTTGTCCATAGGTGATTCCATTTGATATCTACAACAGCGAGCGTTATGGCCATAGTTATGGCGTTTGAAACATTCAATGTTTAGCCCATCTAACACATATTCTCTTCTGAGAAAATCATCGTGGAACCTATCTCGTGATCCTGTAAAATTGCTTCTAGGGTTTTGCAGATAATGATTGCACCTGTCAAAAACTTCACAATCCCTAGCTATATGTCCATAGTTAGCACATAAAAAGCAATAACCATTAAATAAATGTGCATACCTGAATGGTTCATTCGAATGCGATGGTCCTTGATAGTTGTACATGTCAATAAATTTACAATCCTTGGCCATATGTCCATAGTTAACACATGAGAAGCAATAACCATTAAAGATAGGTTGATACCTGGGAGGAAATATTCTTCGAGGAATTGTCTTCCAAGGTTCTTCCCCCGAATCTTGATCTCTTGATCTAGCTCGAAGATCTACCTGCTTGGTAGATTTTGCATATCCACCTTCTTTAGTTGTCATAGAATAACTTGACTCCTTTTCAAATTTTTCATTGTAATCAAGACCAGTCTTGTCGCTGCATGATCGTTGGTTGCTGATAAGTTCATCTAAATTATTTGAGCTTTTGGCATAGTTTTGAAGAATTTTTCCACTTTTTACTTCCTTTCGTAAAGAATCAATTTCAGCTTCCAATGCTTCTCTTTCCTTGTTTCTTTCCTTTAATTATTTCATGAGTGATTCTTCAATTCATTTGTATTATTCAACCTTGATTTTAAGATTTAGGACCTGTTCTCTTTCTATCTTTAATTCATCTTCAAGAGTGTTGAATTGCTTCTTCTCGGCCTTGAGCTCTTTGATAACCCTAATTACTTTGTTTTGAAAAATTTCCTCAATCATTTCTTCTTCTTCGTCTCCTTCTTCTTTAGGTGCCTCTTGCTTATTGTGCTTGGCCATAAACAATACTCTTCCATTGAATTCTTCTTCATTATCAATGTCTTCTTCGGATCAGGAGCTATCTTCTTTGGAGAAGAAACTTTTCTTAAACCATTTATTCTTACCTTGCTTTTTGAACTTCCTAGGACTTTTCCTTCCTTTCTTAATGACCTCATTTTTGTGAGGACATTTGGCTGCAAAATGCCCAACCTCACCACAACCAAAACATATTAATGAAAGTTTACCTTCGAATTTTCCCGTACCTGTTCTCATTTTCCACGTGAAGTAGGAAAACTCTTTATCTAAGAATTCTTCTTCATCTTCTTCATTTTCATAATCCTTACAATTGCAAGTTTTTTCTTTCGGATTCTTCTTGTCCTTACTATTCTTCTTGGATGTGGAAAATGTTGTTTCTAAGTGATATGTGACATCCTCTTCTTCAGTTCTCATTTCATATGTTGTAAGAATTCCATGCAAATCATCTATGATGAGATTGGTCAAATTCGATCTATCTTCCAAGACATATACCTTAGGGTTAAATCTTTCTGGCAAGGTTCTAAGGATCTTTCATAAAACAATTTTCATTTCAAAAGGTTCTCCCAAACCTTCCAATGTATTTTTTGTTTCATTAACATGCTGAAAGTACGCAGCAATATCTTCATCTTCCCTCATTTTGAGTTGCTCAAATTTTGCCCTGAAAATTTGAAGTTTTTCTTCTTTCAACTTTGAGTCACCTGCATATATATTTTCAAGCTTGCCCCATACCTCTTTAGTAGTTTTGCAACTCAATACCTTAAGATAAATAGATTCAATAATCCCATTGATAATAAGATCTTTAGCATTTGCATCATATACCATATTTTTCTTACCTTGTTAATCCTGGATCGGTGTGAAGCCTTTGTCAACAATTTCCCATACTTTGTATCCTTGCGCAAGCAAAAGAACCCACATTCTTCCACTCCAAAGTGCATAGTTATTTCCATTGAACAAAGCACTCTATTCTTAGTATACTCCATGATCTCCTTCCAATTGTTACACCGCTATTGAAGGAACCAAGCTCTGATACCAATTGTTGGAAATATTGAGGGGGGGTGAATCAGTGTTTCTTAGCAATTAGCACTTTTAAATATTTTTAGAGCATTAGTTAATCTTCAATTATTATTAATGTTTATATAGAAATAACAGTAAATAAAAGAACATAGTAGGCACAAAAATTTTAGGTGGAAAACCCCCTCCGATTCAAAAACCACCGAACGCTTTTCTAATAAATTATTTAATATTCAGTCCAATCTGAAATGAAAGCAACAACTTCCTAGAATTATAGAAAAGAATTCTTCTCCAGCTCCCACTGGAAGGGTGCCCCAACGCCCTGGTTTCTTCAGTAATCAACTAATTGGATGCCCCAACGCCCTAGCGAGCCACAACTCGCTCTAGCACCACCCTACCACCCTGAAGTGCTTATAGGCCCCAACCTGTAGGTGACTTCATTCACCTTCCTAGCACCACCCTACCACTCTATAAAGACAAAAATTAAATACAAAAGTGTGGACTCCTGTACCAGGTAAAATGATCCATGATACAATATGATTTACAATGATTTTGGCCGAACACCCAATCACACTATGACCTGCAACCCAACCATGACATCATCCCAACATAGACTCCTATACCTCCCAATAATTCCTTTTTGACTCTATACAAATTGACTCTTTTACAATAATGACTCTTCCAATGATGACACTTTTACAAATGACTCTTTTACAAATTTACAATGATGACTCTTGGCCTTGACACTTCTTCACAATATACAGATGGTTGTCATGTATTCAAAGGATGTCCCGTCGCAATGTTTCCTTTAATTTGATAATTCTGCTCTTGAATTCTTGCTTGAAGTTGTACTTGAATCTTCTTCTGCCTGCATGCAAAATTTACCCCACAAAAAAAAATCCCAAAACAAAACAAAATACCCTTCAACTTACCTCTGCCTGCAAAACACATGTAAGTGCATAATAATGAATAAATACAAATTAAAATTACAATGTGTACCTAAAGTGTGCTTGTCACTTTTGTTGTTGACTTGTTGCATCTATAGACAAAGACTCCCACTCTTGATATCGACCTGGACTTTATGCAAGACTATATCCAAAACTGATCTAAAGGTATATACAATAAAAACTTATGACAGGCCCTAAACTTGTGAGGGACCAAGTTCTAAGTACAACAACAAATACCATTCTATAAACTATGACAAGACAAGTAACATGAACTTAGAATATCATATAGATTTAGCAGACTTGGTGTAGCATCAAGAATATGTAGCATCAAATGTGTAGTATCAAGAATATGGCATCCAAAATCTGGTATCAAAACTAATTGTGACATATAGAAACATACAGATATAACCGAGACCCTATATGTACTTATGTTGTCCTACAAAAAATATGTCAGGGATGATACTCATATTTCAAATGTAAACACTAATCATGCATACCTTGCTTTAGGAGACTTACCCTTGACCGTTGATGTGTGGTCCTTACAACAGTGATCCTTGAATGCATGATTTTTCTTTCCTTCTAGGAGCTCGATATTAAATCTGTTGTATCTATGTAATTTCGAATCTCCAGGATCCGAAATTTCATCTTGTGGTAGAACTATGAGTCCTATTTCCAACCCCATAGGTCTGATCAAGATTTTATTCTTCAAGAAAGCATTATGCCCAATATCCTTGCTGACTTGATTATAGACTGGTTCAGTAGATAGAATTTGTACGAAATGCCTCGTGTCACTATTGCGACCTTCTCCTTTGAAAACACTACTCAACAAACTACGGTCCATCCTCTTTTTGTGAATATTTATGAAATTTGAATCCAATGCATAGATACAAAGTTATGACGATTTTCCCAACATCACCTGTTGACATGGAATTTGGGATCCTGCAAATACCCTAACTTACTCAAATCATATCTCAAAAACTATAGTGAACCAACATCTAAAATTTTGTCATGAGGTTCATCAAGATTTTGGATCAAATGGGTTTTAATTTCAACTTCTGAAGATTTGCAGAAAAATAGTTATAGCAAAAATTCCATGATACCCTGTTTTAAGCCACAAAATCCCTACTAGAGGAGGATATGAGGGTCATTATTTATATGAATGTCTTGAGTTGAGAGGATCCTCAACAAGTGAACGTTGGAGGGATTTTAGGAGATTTTTTTTTATTATTAATTATTGACTTTTCAATGACCACAACCAATTATGAGTGCCATGCCACAACCCCATAGCATTTTAGCCCACTAGTTGGGGTTACTAACTTCAAACATGAATATCTCTCAAACTGTGAAGAATTGATTGGCACACAATATATTAGCGAAAATATGTCAACGAGTAGAATCCATATAGAAGATATTTAATTTAGAATAGAGTACGTTGTCAAATCAAAATTGCCATGCAAGATTGGGGTAACCCCTGGTGCTGCTTAGGTTGACATTAATGACAACCACTAATCAACAGAAAGACCCAAAATGCAGAGGAGGTTGATCATAGTATAGAGGTTGATCAGAGGAGGATGTACCCAAAGCTTGGTGTTGCCACTTCTTTTCTCTTTTTGTGCATAGTGGCCGACCATCAACCGCATCGGGACAATATTTATTCATGGGGTCGGGACCATTACATTTGAGTGTGGAGTCCACACACTCAATTCCATGCAGCACTGACCGTGTGAGGGCTATCGCTTTGTGAATGTGACCCACGCGCTCAATTGCATTAACTGTGGGATCCACATGCCCAATTACGTCGAACGCATGAGCACGGAGCACTATCGAGTTGTGTGTGGGATCCACATGCTAAATTGCAGATGTTTCAATGTGACACATATTCAGACAAAACACAAGTCAATACATGACCGAGCAGCGAGAAGTATCGAATTGCATGTGGGATTCATAGATTGAAAAACTAGAATCGGTAACTAACTTCGCCCACATATGAAATCAATTTTTGAATGAGAATCAGAGAACTAGACTGGTTAGATCTCAATACTATGAAATAATAAACTTTTAATTTAAAAAATTCACATTAAATAATAAAACTAGCAGTTGCTCCTAAAGGTTCAAAGATACACTGAAGGAATAAAAGATTTGGGAAGATCATATTGTCAAAAATAAAGCCAACTGTTTTTTTTTTTTTTTGTAATTAAGACTAAATCTATTAAGAAAAGACATATGGTACAATCAGAGCTTGCAGAGAAGCTAAGCAAAGGAGCTAGGGAGCCAGAAATGATATGATATCAACCTCGGTCCCAAAAACAACCATGGCACGAGCAAAAGATAACTGAAAGGGCAGAAAGAAACGAGCTGGTCTAGGGACTCTACCCAGCATAGGCAGAATCATCCAATCTACATTTTTTTCCTTTCTTTTTACTGACTTTGACCCAACCATTTTGATCTGGCTGGATCAGAACTACTTGCAGACTGTTCTGAGCTAAAGGAGGAGACTCCTTGTCTGAATCAGAAGGTGAAGACACATGAGAACACTTCTGCAAAAACAAAGGCACAGAAGGATCCATGGCACGGGCGGAGGGCGAGTCCTTTGGATGCTCCAAATTCTCCTCGTTCACATCAAAGTCCTCCTCATCTGAGCTGAAAGACTCTATGTCATCCATAGGGAGCCTGTCACAAGGTTTCCAACTCTTGGATTTGGATTTGCGAGTGATATTCTTCTTTTTTTCAAGGAACGCTGCACATGTGTTCTGGAGATGCCCCGTCTGATGGCAATGGCGACACCTGAAGGCTGTATTCTCGTAGTCCAAAGTTTGTGTCCAATGGAAGTCCCTGACTTTGAGGATGACCTGATCTGGCAGCCCTTTACTGATGTCTATTTCTACACAAATTCTGCCATAGGTGTATATTCCTTTCTCCCCCCTTGAGGTATCTGTTGTCAGGAAGCGGCCTAGGGTGTCTCTGATTCCTTGAAAGACAGCAAAATGCAAAATAAAGCCAACTGTTGAATGCATGCTCATAACTAAATTATGAACTCAACTAAATTTTAGAATTGGAAATCAACTACATAATTTCAAAAACTTTTAATAAGACAAATACTCATAATTTGAGGTATATTGGTTGAAGCGATAGCGATTATGGTTTCGGTGGAGGGTTTCATCGGTAAGGAGGATGATTACCAGCATATACAATACGAATGATGGTCGGTATTAGGGACCAGCAAATGCATGGCCCATACCTGGCAGCCTTACTGTCACCTTAGGAACGACACCATTAAGAAATGGTGTAGGGTAGACAAGGGGTTTCAAAGGAGGGTTTTACAACATTGTTTGGTTTTCTTATTAGTGGTTACTCTCAACTACACGCAGCCACTTCAGGAGCTCAGTAGCGAGAGAGTTCACGGATTTTTTCTTACCCTATAGATAGAAACAATAGAGATGGTCAACCCTCAAGAATGTGTCGACCTAGAACTTGAACCAGAATATATCCTATCGATTTGGGGTTTGGAGCCTACTCAACAAAACCTAGCCAAGGTGATTCATCCAGGCAGGTCTCCAACTGGTAAATTGGGAGGCACGTTGATAGATTGGAACTCGGAAGGCAAATTAGGGTTTCTAGAAGTAGGAAAACCCTGTCTTTCAAAGGCAGGGGGTTGGGGTTCTAACATTAGTTTCTTGGATGGTTAGGTGACAAAGGCGACACCGATGGTTTAGGCTATAGGGGAGTTAACGAAGATTTTGGTAAGCTCAAATAACCTCTTGTTGTTTCCTGTCTCAGGTTTTTTTCGGGAGGGTTGGAGGACATTGTCATTAGGAGTGGTATACGAGGAAATGAGGGCCTGAAATCATGTTTAGTTATGGATATGGTGCAGAATGATGTTGGTGGGGGAAAAAGGTTGAACATAACTTATGCATGCAAGAATTAGTTGAGCCAAAAGGCTTGTGAGGCACCCAATCTCTGTGTGAATTTCAGTCCGGAAGCGGAGACAGGAGAGGGCTTTCTCCAAGAGATTTGGACACTAAAAGGAGTAGGAGAATATTTAACCAAAAACAATGGGAAGGAAAGGGTTGGTGTTCCCTCTTTTGGTTTGCTAATATTCGAAGACAAAGGGTTCCAAGGTTTTGGAACCTAAGAGGTGGGGGAGAGTTTTCAGACTACCTATCAAAAGGCGGTAGGGCAACATATATCACCTGGGTTTTTACGAATTTTAAACAAGTAGCGCAAGAGTGGTTAGGACCGCTCTCTGAGGAAGAGAATGATGTGTGGGATGGGCAGTCATCTTCAGGCGCATCCAGGAAGGACCAGAACACCGGTATGAAGAAAAAGAAAGGAAAAATTACAAGGAAGAAGGCATCATGACCAAACTTAGTTCTTGGGGTCGATATTCAGATTGATAAGGACATGG
The DNA here is from genome assembly GCA_000404065.3 of Pinus taeda. Classification (NCBI taxonomy): domain Eukaryota; kingdom Viridiplantae; phylum Streptophyta; class Pinopsida; order Pinales; family Pinaceae; genus Pinus; species Pinus taeda. The sequence continues at coordinate 57,864 of APFE031578005.1, forward strand.
AAGCCTCATAATTAACACTAGTTGGAAGAGTAAAAGGTAAACAATACACAACAAATTATATATCAAAATGGATAGCCAAGGCATGGAGTGAGGCACCGGATCATCAAGTCGAAGTGACTACTTTGGCTAGTGGTTGGTTCATGGTCAAATTCTATAAGGGTGAGTCGTTGGAATGGGTGTTGAAGAGAAACAAGTGCTTCGATAGAGCGCCAATTATTTTCAAGAGGTGGACACCTCTATTCGATGCTCAACAAGAAAAGGTTGAAGAGATACTAGTATGGGTTCGATTGCGGTTCTACCCTCGCATCTTTGGATGGAGGATATTTTCAAAGTGATAGGTAACACTTTGGGGATTTTCCTCGGGGCAGATATGTCGTTTGTGGAGACAAGAAATAGGAGCATGGATCACATATTGGTAATATTGGACTCAAGGGAGGGTTTGGCAGAGAAAATTCATCTTCAACTTCAATATTACTCTTCCTCTCAATTCATTGACTACGAGCAGTTACCATTCTGATGCCACAGATGTCATAAGTATGGACATTTAACGTGTGATTGTCCTTTGGGGTTCAAAAGGCGAATAATACATAGAGGCGAACCAAGGGCAGAGGATCGACCATAGGTTGAAGGAGAGGAAATCGTACCAATAGAGGAATTGGGGAATCAACAGGAGGGTGAACAGGTGCCAATGGAAATTTAGGATAATCAAAGTGTGTGGTCGGGGATACAAGTCCTGCCGGAGCAGGATCATCACCAGGATATCCATCGGGAGGCTCAAGAGGATGTGGTTACATTATATCTTGCTCCCCAATCGACAGGTACTTTCTCTCTCCCCCTATCCTCTTTAAATGAATCTCTTCAATCTTTGTTAAATTTTCTTCCTAGGCCTGGTCCCTCTGGGCCTGTCATGACGGAAGATCCTTTTATTGTCTCTATGCCTTTTGCCCTGGACAATATAATAACCTCTATCTTGGCACTTAAAATAGCCAAATCTACTCTCGATGGCCCTATGTGTTTTTCTCCCCCCTATGGACATGACTACGAAACCTCACTATAATCTTCATCCCTGGGAAAAGAAGGATTTCCTCTAGAAGATATAGCTAGTCTAGGAGATATCCAGACACCCTCATTTCACCGAAAGACTCGAGGTAAAAATTCCAATCTATCAAAGGCTCAGTTAAGAGCAAAAATTGACATTGCTGATGGAAAATAATTATCACTTAAAGGAGTGCTTAGAGCAATGTAGACCCTTGTCAGGGTTACCAAATGATTATTTTGTCCTTCAACTACCGTGGGTTTTCTAACACCCATAAGAAGCTAGCACTAAAATACATTTTTCTTAATTATTGTCTTGATGTTATTATGCTTCAAGAAACTCTTGGCATTGGCGATTTAGTGAGAAATTCCCTTAGTAAAATGATGATGGGTTGGTCCTTTATGACGGTTGATGCAAAAGGGAGATCTGGGTGTTTGGCTTTGGGAGTTAAAGATAGTAGTGTGAAGTTGTTAAACTCTTGGGGATCGGATCTGGTGTTGAGAGTTGAGGTCTACTCATTGGAACTATGCTCAAAATTTTCACTCATTAACATTTATGGGTCATGTCAGCATAGGGTGTTGTTTTGGAATAACCTTATTTCTAATTCCTTTATGAAAAATCCCAATTTGATTGTTGGGGGAGACTTAAATTTTTCATTGGGATTGTCTGAGAATTAGGGTCTATTAGCCTAATCTGGCACTCTAGCAGATTTATTTATGATAAAGCTCCAGTCATGAAATTCTATTGATGTAAATCTATTAAAATCTAGACCTACTTGGAGGAACAGGGGAGTGGGGGAAGCCAGGGTAGCGAAGAGATTGGACCGGTTTCTACTGAAAGAGGAAATGGCTAATCAAACTCCATTTTTCAAGCAGTGGGTTGGAACAATAGGAGATTATGACCATTTGCCTATCCTACTAGAGCTAAAAGGGCCCAGTCGGAAGCCTAGCTCACCCTTCAAATTCAACCCAGCATGGCTCAAGGATCCCTCTTACAACAGTTTAGTTAAAGAAACCTAGAGGCCATTGGTTAGTCATCAAGAGTCATCTCCAACTCATTCTTTTATGGAGAATCTAAAAGTAATGAAGAAGGAAACGATAGAGTAGGCAAAAGACAAAAAGATAAGGGATCAAGTTGATTTAATCAGGATTGGTGAGGAACTGGATTTTTGGGAGAGCCCAGAAGTGGATGGGTATGAGACTGAGGAGAAGAGGGAAAGAATCAAATAGTTGGAGTTAGGAAGGAGGAAAATACTTAATGATATTGAAGAACAGTGGACAAAGGTCTTTCTATATGTGATTTATGCTGAAATTCTTCTTATAACTATGATGGATCACAGAAGCCTCAATTCTACAGGCAATATGACTTTCAGCTTGTGATGGAATTCAAAATTCTTTCAAAACTATGCAAAAGGAAGGAAAAATTCAAATACTATCTGGGGATTGAATAGGGCATATGGGGGCATAGAAAAATCCTTTGACAAACTGGCCTCTATGGGAAGGGAAAATTTCAAAAACATGTTCAGAGCTCCAGAAGAGGTTTCAATTGAAGAGATTATTCGGGTGGCTCAACTTTTCCCTAGCTATGTCGAGGAGGAAGAAAATGAGATGTTAATGGCTTTGGTTGCAAAAGGGTAAGTTGAAGGGGTTATAAAATCCATGCAGAAAGATAAGGGACCAAGGCCTGATGGCTGGACTGTGGAATTCTTCCAACATTTTTTTGATCCAATTGGGGAAGAACTCACTGGGGTGATGGAGGAATCACGAGTTAGAGGCTATGTTTATGAACCTTTCAACTCTAGCTTCCTGGCTTTAATTCCTAAAATTGAGGATCCCTCATCCTTTGAGGATTTCAGGCCTATATCCCTCTATAAATATATTTATAAAATCATCACCAAAATTATTGGTGTTCGTGTAAAACCAATTCTTTCAAGTAATATATCCAAGGAACAATTTGTGTTTCTAGATGGTAGACAGATTCATGAAGCTATCATCTAGCTCAAGAGACACCGCATAGCATTAAGAGGACCAGGAAAAAGGCTTGATAATTAAAATTAACCTATCAAAGGCATATGATAGAATTACCTGGCTATACTTACGTATGTTGTTGATGCACCTGGGTTTTAATATTGGTTTCATCAATTGGGTCATGGGATGCATCTCAAATGTTAGTTTTGTGGTTATGATAAATGGTGGAGCACCCCCTTTATTCCACATCCAAAGAGGGCTTAGACAGGGATGCCCTTTTTCCCCACTCCTCTTTTTACTGGCAACAAAAGGCCTAAGTCAACTGATTCTGGACACGAAACGAAGAGGTGAGAAAAAAGGAATAGAAGTAGCAATCAATATACATATTACACACCTGTTGTTTGTGGATGACATACTTTTATCCAATGATGGAACTAGAAGTGATATACAACAGGAAACTTTCACTTGATTGGTTTTAAAAACAACTGGGATGTGTATTAATGCTCAGAAATCAAAAATAGTATACAAAGGTTTCTCGGGGAATGAGGTAAACTGGATCATCTTTGTACTCCCCTTTGAAGAAAAACCCATGAAGGACAGTTTCAAATATTTTCCATCTTAAGCCTGATACCTATAGGAAACGTGATTGGAAATGGATTTTCGAAAAAAATGAAAGTCGTATAAAACACTAGAGCTTTAAGTGGCTTTCGAGAGTTGGGAGATTGGTTTTAATTAAATTGGTCTCCTAGCTATTACAGTCTATTGGATCTCTCTTACATGGGTTCCAAAAGGCATCCTCACTTATATTAGAAAAGTGTGTGGTCATTTTCTTTGGGATGGGTCAAAGGAGGAGGTAGTATTTCCCTAGGTAGATTGGGATAAAATTTCTCGTCCAAAGGATTGGGGGGCTGCGGCATAAAGGACCTCTCAACTTTTGACCCTCTCTACTAGCAAAAATCGAGGTGGTGGTTATTATCAATGGAAAATTTGTGGATGATAGTGGTGAAAATAAAATACATAGACCTTGTCCCCATTGATGAATGGATGCAAAGGCCTGATAAAAAAATCCTTAAATGTATTAGCACTATGGAAGGCGACAATGGACTCTTTCAGCATTATAGAAGATGGCCTAGCCTGGCATGTTGGAAATGGGGAAGATATCAGAATAGGAATTGATCCATGGGTGGGGTGTAATGAGGGGTTCACACTCTCAAGGGAGATAATGGATTTTTTACATGCCCAAGGTGTTAAATTTATGAACCAGATTACAAGGGACGAACTCTCTATGAATTGGCATGAGGAATGGAAAACAGTTGAGGATCTACAACTAGGTCCTCCTTTGGGAGAAGAATGGAAAAATTATATAAGAGAACTGAAACACAAAAATGTTAGGATGAGGGATCACCCAGATATGCTTCAATGGGTTCATGCTCCTACAGGCCAATATACCCTAAAGTATGGTTATAAAATTTTAATGGTAAGAACGGTATGGGGGGTACAAGATTGATGGTGCAAAATGTTGTGGAAACTAAAAAGCTTGGTGAAATCAAGACTCTTTTTTTGGTGCATCCTAAAGAACAAAGTGCCCACTTGGGATAACCTACAAAAGTGAAACAAACATGGCCCTGGATGGTGTACATTATGCAAAATCTCAAAAGAAACTGTCTTTCAAATTTTCTTAAGCTTTCCTTTCATCAACAAGATTTGGGAGTCCACGCCGAGACTATTGGGGATAACTCAAACATGGAACAGGGAAACTACCTTGGATTCTTGGAAAATATGGTGGAACTCTATAACAGATGAAAATTTTAGATATATCCCCTTGATAATCTCTTGGGGCATATGGTTGGATAGGAAGAGAGGCATTTTCTAGGACATCCCTCCATCACACTCTTTGATCACAGTTGAATGTGCCTCTATTTTTAATTTAATCCCTCTGCCATATTCAAAAAAATACCTCTAGGATTGTTAGAGAAGAAGAGATCAAGCCTGATTTACCATGGGCATATTTTGATGGTGCTTTTGCTGCACAAAATAGATGTGGGTTGGGGCTACTTATCCATGTCAATGAACACAAAATTCTCAAAGCTTCAATTGGCCTTGGATCAGGATCAAACAACTATGCATAACTACAATACTTGAAACTATTATTGTGCTGGTTTATTCAATTGGGGATGGGATAATTTCAAATATTTAGTGAGTCATTAAATGTTATTAACTAGTTTAATGGAGTACAGAGATGTCAAAATTAAATTTTGGTTCCAATCTTAGAATAAATTTTGCATTTAAAAATGGGTTTTGATATCATAATTGTTTGCCACATCTACAGGGAGAAGAATTTAGAGGCATATCACCTTTCTAAGGAAGGTTTGCAATAGGTTTTGGGCTACTAGTGCATAACTGAAGTGGAGGATGAAAGGATCCATGTGTCGGATCATCATCCATAAAAAATTTGAACAACCTGGCCTGACAGTAATGTTCATAAGCTATTTTTGTTGACCGATTACTATATATCAGAATTTTTATGGTTTGGTGGATACTAATATTTATTTTTTGCTTTTGAAAAAATAGACTATTGTATGGCCGTTTTTTCCATTATTGGGGAGGCCTAGGAACTGGACATGGATATTTTTTTGGTATATGGGACTGAGTAGTGTGTTGCTACGATTAGTTATGATTTTTTTTGTTTCGGTAAGGAATTGCATGCAGAATCTTGGCTAGTGCATTTGGCTACATGTACGAAGAAGTGAGTTCATCATTTGGTAAGAGCTTGCACATTTTGACTTAAATGGTATACCTACCGTAGCACGTTTGAATGTATTACCGTTGGGTTCATACAATATGTTATTGGCCATGGATTGGTTGTATCTACATAGAACTAAGGTAGACTGCTATGATAAAGCTATTGAGTATGTTGATGACAATGGATAACCAAAAGTATTACAAGGTAAGAAGAAAACTAAATCAGTTAGGATGGTGACAGCTATGCAAACAAAGTGTACCCGCAGGAAGGGGTGCAAGCTATTTGTAGTACACATTTCTAGTGATAAGGGTAAGGAGGCTAAGGATGCAGATGTGTTGGACAGATATCCATTATTGCAGCAATTTCAGGATGTATTTCCTGAGGACATTACAGAGTTTCCACCTCATAGGGAGGTAGACTTTTCTATTGAGTAAGTGCCAAGGGCAACTGCAACATCAAAAGCACCGTACAGGATGAGCACACCCAAGTTGGTTGAGTTGAGGTTGTAGTTAAAATAAATTTTGGACAAGGGATACAATAGGCCAAGTGTATCACCTTAGGGTGCATCAGTCTTATTTGTGAGGAAGAAAGATGGTACTCTCAAATTATGCATTGATTATAGGAAGTTGAACAAAGTGACTATCAAGAACAGGTACCCTTTTTCTAGGATTAATGACTTGTTCAATCAGATGAAGGGAGCAACAGTGTTCTCGAAGACTGATTTGAGATTCGGATACCATCGTGTACGAATGAAAGAGGAGGACATTTACAAGACTACGTTCAAAACCAGGTATGGGCATCATGAGTTTGTTGTTGTTCCATTTGGCTTAACTAATGCTCCAGCTACATTCATGTGTTTGATGAATAGTGTGTTGCGTCCATATTTGGATAAGTTTTTTATTATGTTCATTGATAATATATTGGTATATTTTAAAAATCAGGAAGAGCATGTCGAGAATTTAGCAACATTGTTGAGGTTGTTGAGGGAGAATGAATTGTATTCTAAGCTCAACAACTGTAGTTTCTTTCAGACTGAGGTGCACTACTTGGGACATGTTGTCTCCAAGGAAAGCATTACAATAGAGTCAGAGAAGATAAGGGCCATCATGAAGTGGGTGGCTCCTAAGAGTGTGGATGAGGTGAGATCTTTCATGGGGTTGGCAGGCTACTATAGGAGGTTCATCAGGAACTTCTCACAGATTCTTTATCCCATTACATCACTGCAAAGGATAAGTAAGAAGTTCAAATGGTCTGAGGAGTGTGAGGCTAGATTTGAGTAGCTTAAGAAGTTTCTGACGCATGCACCAGTACTACAAATTCCATATCTGAACAAAGAGTTTGTGGTATGAATAGATGATTGCAAGAGAGGGCTTAGTGGAGTCCTTATGCAGGATGGACATGTGGTATGTTATGAGTCCCGGAAACTAAACAAGCACAAGCAGAACTACATGACACATGATCTTGAGTAAGTAGTGATTATACATGCACTGAAGATGTGGGGGCACTATATTCTGGGTAGGCAGTTTCTGCTTATGAGTGATCACATTGGGTAGATATATTTGTTTGACCAGCCAAATCTGAATGCCAAGCAGGCTAGATGGTTGGCCACAATTAGCAAGTTTGATTTCGAGATTAGGTACATCAAAGGTAAAGAGAATAGGGTGGAATATGCTCTCAGTAGATGGATATGGGTACATCACTTGGCAACTATGAGCTCTTATGGAACGGACTTACAGGATAGGATCGTGTAGGGAGGAAAACAGGATGTCGGGTATATGGAGATTATGCACAGGTTGCAGTAGGGTGATAGTACAGGTATAGGTATAGGTCATGGTACAGGTACAGGTGTAGGTATAGGTACAGGTACATGTAGTGGTACAAGAACAAGTGGCAGTACAAGTATAGATATATGTACAAGTACAAGTATATGTACAGGTGCGCAGGGCATGGACTATCATCTTACAACAGATGGATTGGTCAGGTTCTGAGACAGGATATATGTACCAGATAGCAGTGAGCTCAAGCAGGTGATTTTGAGGGATTTTTATGGGAAACCATATTCAAGTCACCCGGGTTATCAGAAGACACTCGAAGCGGTGAAGATATATTATTATTGGACGAATTTTAAGAGGGATGTAGCAAAGTTTGTGGCTAGATGCTTTGATTGTCAACAAGTGAAATAAGAATGTAAACATCCAGTTGGACTGCTACAGCCGATTGTGATTCCATAATGGAAATGGGAGGTCATTTCCATGGAATTCATCATAGGGTTATCGAAGACAGTAAAGCAACATGATTCCATCATGGTCATTGTGGACAGGTTAACAATGGTTGCATACTTCATTCCAATGAAGTCTACGTTCTCATCTAGTGATATGGCATAGGTATTCATCATACATGTGGTTAGACTGCATGGTATTCTAAAGAAGATTATGTCAGACAAGGATACGACGTCACTTCCAAGTTTTGGAAGGAGCTATTTGCAGGTTTGGGCACAGAGTTGGTCTTCAACACAACTTATCATCTGCAAACAAATGGAAAGATAGAGAGGGTCAACAGGATATTAGAGGACATGTTGAGGATATATGTGATGCATCAGCAATGGAAGTGGGAAGAGTATCTCCCCTTGGTAGAGTTTGCATACAACAACGGTTATCAGGAATCATTCAGGATGAGTCCTTTTGAGGCATTGTATGGGTGGAGTTGTAACACTACTATTAGTTGGAGTAATCCAGTTAGTAGAGTATTGATTGGACTAGATATGTTTGCAGACATGGAAGAGGAGATGCAGGTGATCAAGAATAATCTCAAGGCAACACAAGATAGGCAGAAGAGTTATGCAGATAGGAACAAGTTGTTCAAGGAGTTCCAGGTTAGGGAACAGGTGTACTTGCACATCACACCGAAGAAGATATCCTTGTGGATTAGATCTTGTGCTAAGATGGCACCACAATTTTGTGGACCCTTCAACATTATTGAGAGGATTGGGCCAGTAGCCTATTGACTTGCACTGCCTCTGATAATGAAATTCCATGATGTTTTCCATGTCTCATTGCTCAAGAAGTATGTTAAATATGTTGATCATGTGATTGACTGGTCTATATTGCAGGTGGAACCAGATGTTGAATTCCAACTGGAGCCTTAGTGTATATTGCAGAAAAAGGTGCTCATGTTCCAGAACCGAGCAATCGAGCAAGTTAAAGTGTAATGGAAGCACTTTGGGCCCGATGAAGCTACATGGTATATGACAGGTCAGATGCAGGCCATGTATCCTTCCTTCTTTTCTGGTTCAAGCAAAGCAACTTGACATGGTGGTTTGGTTTTTTCTTATGGTGGTTTGGTATTTGCTTTATGATGGCTTGGTATTTTATTTATGGTGGTTGATATATGCTTTATGATGGTTTGATATATGCTATATGATGTTTTGATATATTCTTAGACATGGAGTTTAGTATATGTTTTGATACATGCTTTGGTATATGATTTGGCATATGTTTGGTATCTATATATATATATATATATATATATATGATGATGATGTTGCCATATGTACACCTATGTATGGATGTAAATACTGTAACAAGCTATGTTATAAATCTCCACTGTGCGGTATGGGTGTCATGTTATTATGCTATCATTTGGCTATGTTATAATGATGTTATGATGTCATGTGGATTGGCACTCAGCAGGATGATCATTGTAAATACCGTAATGGGTTGTGATATAAAGCTCCATTATGCGGTACGTTGTCGTGTTGTCATGATGTTTTTTTCTCTTGAGCAGATATTTCATTGAAAATATTACATGGAGCTGTGTTGTAAAGCTCCATGAGAAGTATGTCTTCTTTCAACAGGTTGCTGACGTATATGTGTGATTGAACACCGAGGACGATGTCCCCCAAGGGGGAGGGTTCTGTAACAGCTCTGTTGAAAATTCCATGTAATAAAATTTTAAAAAAATAACCACGAATGAATGGGACACTTATTCCAAGCTGAATGTTGGGAAAGACATCCTAGGGGGTGTTCATTTGGTTGTTTATGGCTAAGGAAATTGGCAAAGGAAATGGCTAAGGCTTTGGAAAGGCAATATGGAATTTTTGGCACATTTATTTATGAAAATAATGGAAATTAGGAGAAAAGGGAGGTGAAAGGTCACATGTTGCATGTGAGGAGAAAAATGAAGGAAAATAATGGAAAATGGAGAAAAGAAAGGCCTCATTCATAAAAAGGCTTTTGAGGATCAATTGGTAACCCTTTGTCAAATCAGTTTTGGACTTCTCTCATACTCTTGGAGACTTAGAGTTTTCTTGGAGCATTCTTGGAGGGTGTGGCATACTTGGATTCTTGGAGAAAGAAGGCAAAGGAAGAGCAGGAAAGCATAAGAAGGCATCAGGATCAACAACTACATCAGATTTATTTGCAGGTACTGAGTTACATGTACGTTTCCTTCGCTAGCTTTGGCATGCATGGAATATGCATGTGGTTTGTTGGTTGTGATCTATCATTGGCATGGAGGATGGTCGAGATTGACAGTGAAATTCCTAGCCTTGCCATATACTGGATAGCCATGGTGATTGTGGGTTTATTTCCTTGTTGTGTTTGTGGTTGGTTCTCATGTTTCCTTAGCTTGGTTTGAGTTACTAGTCCCGTAGCCTTGGTTGGACAAATTCTCTAGAGCCCTGGAACAACTTGGGTTGAATTACTAGTCCCGTAGCCTGGGTTGGACAAACGTCTGGAGCCCTTGGCGGGTCGAGTTACTAGTCCTGTAGCCATGGTTGGAGAAAGTCTCTGGATCTCATAAAAGTTGTGGGTTGAGTTACTAGTCCTGTAGCCAGGTTGGACAAATGCTCTAGAGCCCTGGATGGTTGGGATAGAGACCAAACTGATGATGGTTTTGTGATGTTAGACCGTGATGTGGAATCATTGTTTGATAGGTTGAGGTGGATGGCCTCTAGAAGCCCTGGATGGTTTTTGACTGATGTGTTCTATGAG
>APFE031578005.1:70993-114931 GCA_000404065.3 Pinus taeda
ATCTACAGACAGATCGAAAAATAGAGAGGGTCAACAGGATATTAGAGGACATGTTGAGGATATATGTGATGCATTAGCAGTGTAAGTGGGAAGAGTATCTCCCCTTGGCAGAGTTTGCATACAACAACGGTTATCAGGAATCATTGAGGATGAGTCCTTTCAAGGCACTGTATGGGTGGAGTTGTAACACTCCTATTAGTTGGAGTAAGTCGGTTAGTGGAGTATTGATTGGACTAGATATGTTGGCAGACATGGAACGAGAGATGCAGGTGATCAAGAAGAATCTCGAGGCAACACAAGATAGGCAGAAGAGTTATGCAGATAGGAACAAGTTGTTCAAGGAGTTCCAGGTTGGGGAACAGGTGTACTTGTGCATCAACCGAAGAAGATATCCTTGCTGATTAGATCCTGTGCTAAGTTGGCACCACGGTTTTGTGGACCCTGAAACATTATTAAGAGGATTGGGCCTGTTATCACCCCAAGAAACTCACCTAGGTTGTTGTTGAGCAATAAAAAGGTGTCTTTTTAACTCCTAATTACCTTCACATTAATTGTCAACCCAGGGACGACTTTTTATTCCAAGAGTGTACTCAGTCTAAGGCGGCTATTTACTCAAGAATAATGTTATGAAAGATGCAGTACAGTGCTCAAAATACAAAAGTAAATGAATGCTTGAAAAGAAATCTAACTACAACAACATAAACTCAAATGCTCTGAAATTCAACTATTCACTCAGCAAACATCAATCAAGGATATAGTAGCAATAACTCATTCTTCTAGAGATTGATACAATTGAAATCAAACTAGAACAAGACCATCAATCTGAGAACGAGGAAGTAGTAACCAATGTTCTCTACAGTTGACAACCCTGATGCACATCAAAGCAATCAATAACGCAAATAACAGGAAATGTAACAGCAACTGAATTCAATAAGCAAAAACACCTTAGTCTACAAAAATAAACGTAGCAATCGTATCCTACAGGAATCAGATAACAACCTTTACTCTAAGAATAAACTGGACAGCAAACGAAAATAGAATGGCAACTAATTAGAAATGAAATATAGAAAAGCGCTTGAAAACCAAACAGAAATACACAACAACGTAACACACGGCACACCTTAATGGTAATCTGATCTGGTAGTCCAATTATCAGTCTTATAAATAATACGATTGTCTTTTTAGAATGGAACAGCAACATTTATAAGTTCAACAATTGTAAGGAAACATAATTTCCAAGATGAATTCAGTAATACCAATGGTCAAATGTTACAACACAGATATTCTATAATTGATCAGCAACGGTATACTGTAAAAACCATTTATATCAGCACTTAAAGAAACAGCAATGCATTGCAAAATCGATATGATATTTCTGTCTCGGAAAATGAGATTATGTGACAGAGCTGTGATGTAAAATAATAGAACATACCAGATTACCAAATAAAGCTGATAAGCAAAACCACGCATAAACCAGAAATATAATATACAGCAGCAGCAGCGTACTCCACCAGAGGTTGGGCCCTTAGCCGCCAGCAGATGCTGCTGGGTTACTTCAGGATCAACGATGGAATGGCAACCAGATTTATATTAAAATATCAAAGCAGAGTTACAGTGGATTACAACAAGAAATCTCTCCATCTCTCAGCCATTATCCATTCTCTCTGCCATCCTCAATTCTGAATCTCTAATTCATCCTCAATTCTCCACCATTTCTCCATCCCCATCTCTGATCTATATTTTCATTTAAATAGAGTAATCAGAGAGAAGTTACAATAAAGATAAGTACAACATGATTTATATTACAAAATTGGTTTGCTTCTAACCAATTGACCAACAAGAGCAAGGTGAATTTGGCTTTGCAACTGAGATTTGGAGGACGGCCGCAACAACAAATCTAAGAAAATCGTGCTCAAAGAACCCTGTGTTTCTCTCAATACAAGTCGAATTTGGGCAAACCTTTCTTCATAAAAGTTAATTGGGTCCATTCTGGACAAAACCCATGTTCCGGATTTTCTAGATTCTGCTTCATTTGCTCAGAATCTCAATTGCAAAACTGTCACTTCTTATTCCAGCGAATTTCTGAGTTGGCACTTTTAATGATCAAATCTTCAATCTGGAAATTATCTTGGAGGCTAAAAATAGTGAATAATGTTACAACCAATTTATTAAAACTATCATTGATAAAATCATGCATAATCATCAATTTATTAGACATAAAGGAGAAGAAATAATATGTTTACATAAGAGCATAAATCATCGTAAAATAGAATTCTATGATAAATTATGACAAATGATGTGATGAAGAATGGTAGAAATGGGTGGAATAAGCATTCACAAGTGATAATAATAATGGAATATTAACGGCCCAACAGTTGTATATCAGTGATGCTTGGGAACATTACAAACTCAACAAAAAGTTGGATAAATTGGTGGATGAATGAAACAAATGCTGCATATTCAAGCCAGATAACCACTTCTACTGTGCTTGACCCCAGACATGGGTGAACACCCCCAGACTACAAGGCTTTTAACCACCAATTACTCACAGTTTGAGGATAAGGTGATAATGGAGAAGACTGACCACACCAACAGATACACAGGACCCTGTGATGGCCGGCTGCAACCAGTTAAAAGGTCTGTAAATCTATTTTCTAATACACAGACAGGATGACAGCTCTCTGGCATTAAAACAACAGAAACCTACATACAAATGATACATGTTAAAACCTAACACAGAGGTGGGATGACAGCCCCTCTAATGCTAAACATTAACAGCACATGAATAAATGCAAAACAGGCACAGCCTAGAATCAGAAGAAGAAGTAGACAGTGAGCAATTAACAGCAAAAGAAGCTTGCATTCACTAAAAATGAAGACTAGACGCTGCAGGTATCACAGCAGTTACAATCTCCAGAATTTGAACCTTACAGCAAAATAACACTCATCAACCTGATTACATTGTGTCTCTAGATATATATAGAGTTTGTTACAAAATTGCTCTGTTGGCTATACGTGGAGGTGTCTTAATGGACCACCAACCGCATTTACATTCAAATATTGGTCTCTGTTGTAGTCTAACTTCTTTAATGGATGAATTTAATCTTTTTGGTGCTCTGCAATCCTTCTCTGACCAGGTGGAGTAAAATATGAATGAAACCCATAACCTTTGACTGCTTTTAATTGCTCGAGGCAGTCCTATTTGTCTCCGGCCACTCTGTTGATTAATTGTAGTTGTTGAGGCTTTAACTGTGCAGGTACAGGTAGCAGATTGTTGCTTTCTCCTTCCTCAGGCAGCAGAGATCAGTCGGGAGCTCGAGACAGTCGAATGAGTCAAAAATCATGGAGGATGCATGAGTAGAAGGCGAAGGTAAATAATGGACGTCAGATCATAAAAATCCACGGCGGAGATAACTTGTTGAGGGGTATCAAAAATGGCGCAGACGGGCGAATGAACATAGGCCGTCAGATGAATAAAATCAATGGCGGGGATCGACTGACAAAGGATATCGGAAGATGGGCGGATGAAGAAATTAGAGCCGTCGGATCTGGATGCGGCAGATCCGACGGTGATCGGGAGCGAAAGGAGCAAGAGCGTTAACTGTCGGGAGTTGTATAGGAAGGCGGAAAGCGGTTTTATCGCCCGCTTATGGTGTTGGGGTGGTAATCGTACATGGGGAAGTGATGGAATGGAATGGAGACGCGTGTCTGACGGGACAGCGAGGAAACCGCTTTCCCGGAAGTTATCAGTCGATCGGTTTACCGAGAGAGGGCTAGCGAATGTCGTTAGATTATACGGCAGGCGCAATCGGACGGCGCAGAATTAACCTAGGTTATGGAGTAATGTGACAGACACGTAATAGGTAAGGGGCCCACCGGGCTATGGTTTTATTATATGTGCACGTTAAAATGAATTAAACATTAGAGCCCAGGCTAAGATAAAAACAAAGGTTAATGTGGGTTTTAAAGGGTTTCGGGCCTTTATAAAAGGTAACAGAGTTTATGAAGCGTAAGGAGGGTTTAATAACATTATAAACAAAATATGCCCGAGAGTAGGTAAAAGAAAGGGTTTAGGTGGGTTTTGAGACCAAAACGGGGATAAAGGGGTTTAAGGAGAATGAGGAGGGTTTAAGGGGAAGGAGAAAATGGAGGTATGGGGAGTTATAAGGGCATAATGAAAATGAAGGAGAAGGATAAAATAAACAACTACAACTCCTCTGCAACCCAAACCGGCGTTGTCTGACCTGATTTCATCCAACCAATGCTGCAAGTTGTAGCAGAGCTAACACTGGCTCCTTCAGGGGATGATATCCTCCTTGTGAGGTCTCAAGAACCTGTAGATCAATGCCTTCATGCAAAATCAACTTCAAAAACACTTGCCTAGTGTCCATTGGGCATGGAGTCAACAAAGCATACACTAGAAACTGAACAAGAAACTGCCTATAATCATTAAAGCCTGAAAAACTTAAACTTCCAAAATTGTCCATCAGCTGGGCCATCCAAAATTGTTGCCTGTCATCCGGTTCATCATATATCAGCAAGACAGGATTTATTTGATCCTCCACCTCAAACAGCTTTGGACATTTGAGCTTGACAGGAAGATAGGGATCAAATTTCATTCCCCTTCTGTGTATTTTCCTCCTTGGATGTTCTTCATGGGAGCCTTTGTACACCACCTAAATACTCATTGCTGCTGTGTACATGCCTGTGTCTTCTATGGCCTGCACAACTAATATGAAAGAGGCACCATTGAATTAAAGCGCAGGGGACACAGAAACAACATCTGCTCCTACATCTTTCTTTGAACAGTCCTCATCCAAGAAGGGATTCCAATACTGTGCACCCTCTTCCTCTGTCATCTGAAAAGCTGCCCTCTCAATCTGTATGGAGACCATCTGAGCAGGTATCAAAATATCAAGACTGAGATGATCAACTTCAACCTTGAGCATTGAATTATGTTTTGCCTCAGTGTTTAGTGGCAACTATGAGGGATTGTCATTTTATCAGACAGAGAAACAAAAGATTATGGAGAGCTTTCTTCTCCTTTTTCAATCACTGGACTGGGGACAAAAGCAGGCTGGAAAATTGGCAGATCTGCATAGCTATGCGAAGATGTGCTGGCCTCAAGCTCAAATTCTTGCAGGAAGGGATCTGCTGCTGGCTACCCCTACTGGTCAATTTGTTGTTCTGCAGCTACAACAAATTGGTGAGCAATGCCTCTTGATAATGCTTTTTCATAAGCAACCCTTGTTAGGAAAGGAGCACCTTCCAAAACATGGACTTCCTCCTCTTCTTCGAACAGCTCTTCTTCCATGACTGTATTTTGACAAAGGGTCTTCACCCTTTGATCTTCATTTGTATCCCTGCTTTTCAGCAAAATCTGCACATGCTCATGTGTTCCTCTACATAAATTTGGAGCTGGAAAAGAAATGGAACAATGAGCTCCTGCTTCATCAAGATGTTACTCAGCCTCTAGCTTGGAAACCTCAGAGGCCAAAAATTCAATCATCCTAGCTAATTCATCTATTTCAGAATCATAGGATGAAAAATATTAACCTCCCGGTCTTCTCCTTTCATCATCACCTTCAAGTCTCTCTGCAGCAATGATATTTGCTTCTACTTCAAAGGCTGCAGCTTGCATATTAGCCAAAGAAGTGCATCTTCTTTCTCTTAACAGCAGGCAAAATTGAGAATCGAAGGCATTAGAATAAGTAATCATGGCAGAAGTAGGGGTAGGTCTTACTTCAGCTGGCATTCTGTTGTACATATGATTGAATCTGATGTTAAAATCAGACAACAGCTCACCATCTTCTCTCTGCAAGTTCCCAAATTCATCATGATAAAAGAGCAGATCTTTGTTATTTCCGAGTGCTTTAAAAATACATCATCTAGAGCATCAATGTCTGCAATAGACCTAGGGGGTAAATTTCTGAACCATTTTCTAGTTTCCCCATCTAGGCTTTGCACAAAAACCCTCATCCAGACATCCTCCTCATTGATATCTAGGTTATCAGCATAGCTGTAAAAGGACTCTAAATGCTCTTCAGCTGATACTCCTTCTGCACCAGTAAACTTAGGCATAAATTCATGATAATCTCCTGCAGGCATGGCATTCAAAGGGGTAGGCAAGACTAAGGGTCCATTACTAGCAGCAATTATTCGTTCTATCTTTTGTGAGGGCTTGCTGACTTGCCATGACGGAGTTATACTAAAGGGATACTGGTGGATTGAGTGGAATGAATCAATGAAAAGAATAGCAGAAACAAAGGAATATGATGGACAACATGGATGCTTCTTTATTTAAACTGGAATCCGAAGGGAAAGGAATGACTAAGGAGTTGAATGAATCTCTGAAGGTGACATTCACTAACAGAGATACATGGAATTTCTAAGGCTTACCTGATTCTGATGCCTCTTACTGCGATACTTTCTTCTGCTTAATGGTCTTTTCAGGATCAGGCACTGGTTCAGCTGATGGTTTATGAAAATTTCTTCGAGCATGCCTCACCAACTACTCCAGAACTTCAATGTGGAGTCGCCAAATGATGGTCTTCCTCCTGTGGAGTCGCCAGATAGATGATTACAACCAAAATATGTGTTCAAACCTTGTCTATCACCAAAGCTTGAAGCTGTGTCGTTCTCCCAGGGAAGCTGACCTTCAATTCTCCTCTCCCCAGCAACGGCGCCAATTAATGTTATCACCCCAAGAAACTCACCTAGGTTGTATATCAGTGATGCTCGGGAACATTACAAACTCAACAAAAAGTTGGATAAATTGGTGGATGAATGAAACAAATGTTGCATATTCAAGCCAGATAACCACTTCTACTGTGCTTGACCCCAGACATGGGTGAACACCCCTAGACTACAAGGATTTTAACCACCAATTACTCATAGTTTGAGGATAAGGTGATAATGGAGAAGACTGACAACACCAGCAGATACACAGGACCCTGTGATGGCCGGTTGCAACCAGTTAAAAGGTCTGTAAATCTATTTTTCTAATACACAGACAAGATGATAGCTCTCTGGCATTAAAACAACATAAACCTGCATACAAATTCAATGATACATGCTAAAACCTAACACAGAGGTGGGATGAAACCCCTCTAATGCTAAACATTAACAACACATGAATAAATGCAAAACATGCACAGCCTGGAATCAGAAGAAGAAGTGGACAGTGAGCAATTAACAGCAAAAGAAGCTTGCATTAGCTGAAAATGAAGACCAGACGTTGCAGGTATCACAGCAGTTACAATCTCCAGAAGTTGAACCTTACAGAAAAATAACACTCATCCAACACTCATCAACCTGATTACATTGTGTCTCTAGATATATATAGAGTTTGTTTACAAAATTGCTCTGTTGGCTATACATGGAGGTGTCTTAATGGACCACCAACCGCATTTACATTCAGATATTGGTCTTTGCTGCAATCTGACTGCTTTAATGGATGAATTTAATCTTTCCGGTGCTCTGCAGTGCTTCTCTGATCAAGTGGAGTAAAATATGAATGAAACCCATAACCTTTGACTGCTTTTAACTGCTCAAGGCAGTCCTATTTGACTTCGGCCACTTCGTTGATTAATTGCAGTTGTTGAGGCTTTAACTGTGCAGGTACAAGCAGCAAATCGTTGCTTTCTCCTTCCTTAGGCAGCAGAGATCAGTCAGGAGCTCGAGACAGTCGAATGAGTCAAAAATCATGGAGGAGGCATGAGTAGAAGGCGAAGGTAAATAATGGTCGTTAGATCATAAAAATCCACGGCGGAGATGACTTATCGAGGGGTATCGAAAATGGCGTAGACGAGCAAATGAACATAGGTCGTCAGATGAATAAAATCAACGGCGGGGATCAATTGAAAAAGGATATCGGAAGATGGGTATGACAAAATTAGAGTCGTCGGATCTGGATGCGGCAGATCCGACGGTGATCGGGAGCGAAAGGAGCAAGAGCGTTAACTGTCGGGAGTTGTACAGGAAGGCGGAAAGCAGTTTTATCGCACCGCTTATGGTGCTAGGGTGGTAATTGTACACGGGGAAGCGATGGAATTGAATGGAGATGTGTGTCTGATGGGACAGTGAGGAAACTGCTTTCCCCAGAAGTTATCGGTCGATTGGTTTAACGGGAGAGAGCTAGCGAATGTCGTTAGATTATACGGCGGGCGCAATCGGATGACGCGGAATTAACCTACGTTATGGAGTGATGCGACGGACACGTAATAGGTAAGGGGCCCATCGGGCTATGGTTTTATTGTATGCGCACGTTAAAATGAATTAAACATTAGAGCCCATGCTAAGATAAAAACAAAGGTTAATGCTAGTTTTAAAGGGTTTCGGGCCTTTATAAAAGGTAACATAGTTTATGAAGGGTAAACGGGTTTTAATAACATTATAAATAAAATATGCCCGGGAGTAGGTAAAAGAAAGGGTTTAGGCGGGTTTTGAGACCAAAACGGGGATAAAGGGGTTTAAGGAGAATGAGGAGGGTTTAAGGGGAAGGAGAAAACGGAGGTATGGGGAGTTATAAGGGCATATTGAAAATGAAGGAGAAGCATAAAATAAACTGCTACAACTCCTTTGCAACCCAAACCAGCACTGTCTGACCTGATTTCATCCAACCAATGCTGCAAGCTGTAGCAGAGCTAACACTAGCTCCTTCTGTGGATGAGATCCTCCCTATGAGGTCTCAAGAACCTGCAGATCAATGCCTTCATGCAAAATCAGCTTCAAAAACACTTGCCTAGTGTCCATTGGGCATGGAGTCAACTAAGCATACACTAGAAACTGAACAAGAAACTGCCTATAATCATTAAAGCCTGAAAAATTTAAACTTCCAAAATTTCCCATCAGTTGGGCCATCCAAAATTGTTGCCTGTCATTCGGTTCATCATATATCAGCAAGACAGGATTTATTTGATCCTCCACCTCAAACAGCTTTGGACATTTGAGCCTAACAGGCAGATAGGGATCAAATTTCATTCCCCTTCTGTGTATTTTCCTCCTTGGATGTTCTTCATGGGAGCCTTTGTACACTAGTTGAATACTCATTGCTGATGTGTACATGTCTGTGTCTTCTGTGGCCTGCACAACTAATATGAAAGAGGCACCATTGAATTCTTGCGCAGGGGACACAGAAACAACATCTGCTCCTGCATCTTTCTTTGAACAGTCCTCATCCAAGGAGGGATTCCAATACTGTTCACCCTCTTCCTCTGTCATCTGAAAAGATTCCTTCTCAATCTGTATGGAGACCATCTGAGAAGGTATCAAAATATGAAGACTGAGATGATCAACTTCAGCCTTGAGCATTGAATTATGTTCTGCCTCAATGTTTAAGCGGCAATTATGAGGGATTGTCATTTGATCAGACAAAGAAACAAAAGATGATGGAGAGCTTTCTTCTCCCTTTTCAATCACTGGACTAGGGACAAAAGCAGGCTAGAAAATTGGCAGATCTGCATAGCTATGCGAAGATGTGCTGGCCTCAAGCTCAAATTCTTAGAGGAAGGGATCTGTTGCTGGCTGCCCTGCTGGTCAACTTGTTGTTATGCAACAACAACAAATTGGTGAGCAATGCCTCTTGATAATGCTTTTCATAAGTAGCCCTTGTTAGGAAAGGAGCACCTTCCAAAACATGGACCTCCTCCTCTTCTTCAAACAGCTCTTCTTCCATGATTGTATTTTGACAAAGAGTCTTCACCCTTTGATCTTTGTTTGTATCCCTACTTTTCTGCAAAATTTGCACATGCTCATGTGTTCCTCTACATAAATTTGGAGTTGGAAAAGAAATGGAACAATGAGCTCCTACTTCATCAAAACGCCGCTCAGCCTCTAGCTTGGAAACCTCAGAGGCCAAAAATTCAATCATCCTAGCTAATTCATCTATTTCATAATCATAGGATGAAGAAGATTCACCTCCCTGTCTTATCCTTTCATCATCACCTTCAAGTCTCTCTGTAGCAATGATATTTTCTTCTACTTCAAAGGCTGCAGCTTGCATATTAGCCAAAGAAGTGCATCTTCTTTCTCTTAACAGCAGGCAGAATTGAGAATCGAAGGCATTATAATAAGTGATCATGGCAAAAGTAGGGGTAGGTCTTACTTTAGCTGGCATTCTGCTGTACATATGATTGAATCTGATGTTAAAATCAGACAGAAGCTCGCCATCTTCTCTCTGCAGGTTCCCAAATTCATCATGATAAAAGAGCAGATCTTTGTTATTTCCCTAGTGCTTTAAAAATACATCATCTAGAGCATCAATGTCTGCAATAGACCTAGGGGGTAAATTTCTAAACCATTTTCTAGCTTCCCCATCTAGGCTTTGCACAAAAACCCTCATCCAGACATCCTCCTCATTGATATCCAGGTTATCAGCATAGGTGTAAAAGGACTCTAAATGCTCTTCAACTGATACTCCTTCTGCACCAATAACTTAGGCATAAATTCATGATAATCTCCTACAGGCATGGCATTCAAAGGGGTAGGCAAGACTAAGGGTCCATACCTAGCAGCAACTATTTGTTATATCTTTGTGAGGGCTTGCTGACTTGCCATGACTGAGGTATACTAAAGGGATACTGGTGGACTGAGTGGAATGAATCAATGAAAAGAATAGTAGAAACAGAGGAATATGATGGACAACATGGATGCTTATTTATTTAAACTCGAATCTGAAGGGAAAGGAATGACTAAGGAGCTGAATGAATCTCTGAAGGTGACATTCAAAACAGAGATACATGCAATTTCTAAGGCTTACCTGATTCTAATGCTCCCTACTGTGATACTTTCTTCTGCTTAACGGTATTTTCAGGATCATGCACTGGTTCAACTGATGGTTTATGAAAATTTTTTCGAGCATGCCTCACCAACTGCTCCAGAACTTTAATATGGAGTCACCAAATGATGGTCTTCCTCCAGTGTAGTCGCCAGATAGATGATTACAACCAAAATATGTGTTCAAACCTTATCTATCATCAAAGCTTGAAGCTGTGTCGTTCTCCCAGGGAAGCTGAGCTTCAATTCTCCTCTCCCCGGCAACGGTGCCAATTAATGTTATCACCCCAAGAAACTCACCTAGGTTGTATATCAGTGATGCTCGAGAACATTACAAACTCAACAAAAGGTTGGATAAATTGGTGGATGAATGAAACAAATGCTGCATATTCAAGCCAGATAACCACTTCTACTGTGCTTGACCCCAGACATGGGTGAAAACCCCCAGACTACAAGGCTTTTAACCACAAATTACTCACAATTTGAGGATAAGGTGATAATGGAGAAGACTGACCACACCAGCAAATACACAGGACCCTGTAATGGCCGGCTGCAACCAGTTAAAAGGTCTGTAAATCTGTTTTCTAATACACAGACAGGATGACAACTCTCTGGCATTAAAACAACAGAAACCTGATACAAATTCAATGATACATGCTAAAACCTAACACAAAGGTGGGATGATAGCCCCTCTAATGCTAAACATTAACAGCACATGAATAAATGCAAAACAGGCACAGCCTGGAATCAGAAGAAGAAGTGGACAGTGAGCAATTAACAGCAAAAGAAGCTTGCATTAGCTTAAAATGAAGATCAGACGTTGCAGGTATCATAGCAGTTACAATCTCCAGAAGTTGAACCTTATAGCAAAATAACACTCATCCAACACTCATCAACTTGATTACATTGTGTCTCTGGATATATATAGAGTTTGTTTACAAAATTGTTCTGTTGGCTATATGTGGAGGTGTCTTAATGGACCACCAACCACATTTACATTCAGATATTGGTCTCTGCTGCAGTCTGACTGCTTTAATGGATGAATTTAATCTTTCTAGTGCTCTGCAGTCCTTCTCTGATCAAGTGGAGTAAAATATGAATGAAACCCATAACCTTTGACTGCTTTTAACTACTCGAGGCAGTCCTATTTGTCTTCGGCCACTCTGTTGATTAATTGCAGTTGTTGAGGCTTTAACTGTGCAGGTACAGGCATCAGATCGTTGCTTTCTCCTTCCTCGGGCAGTAGAGATCAAACGGGAGCTTGAGACAGTCGAATGAGTCAAAAATCATGGAGGAGGCATGAGTAGAAGGCAAAGGTAAATAATGGTCATCAGATCATAAAAATCCACGGCGAAGATGACTTGTCGAGGGGTATCGGAAATGGCACAAATGGGGAATGAACATAGGCCGTCAGATGAATAAAATCAACGGTGAGGATCGATTGACAAAGGATATCAGAAGATGGGTGGATGAAGAAATTAGAGCCGTTGGATCTAGATGCAGCAGATCCGATGGTGATCGGGAGCGAAAGGTGCAAGAGCATTAACTGCCAGGAGTCATACAGGAAGGCGGAAAGCGGTTTTATCGCACCACTTATGGTGCTGGGATGGTAATCGTACACGGGGAAGCAATGGAATGGAATGGAGACATGTGTCTAACAGGACAACGAGGAAAATGCTTTCCCCGGAAGTTATCTGTCGATCGATTTTCCAGGAGAGGGCTAGCGAATGTCGTTAGATTATACGGCGGGCGCAATCGGATGGCGTAGAATTAACCTACGTTATGGAGTGATGCGACAGACACGTAATAGGTAAGGGGCCCACCTGGATATGGTTTTATTATATGCGCACGTTAAAATGAATTAAACATTAGAGCCCAGGCTAAGATAAAAACAAAGGTTAATGCGGGTTTTAAAGGGTTTCGGGCCTTTATAAAAGGTAACATAGTTTATGAAGGGTAAGCGGGGTTTAATAACATTATAAACAAAATATGCCCGGGAGTAGTTAAAAAAAAAGGTTTAGGCGGGTTTTGAGACCAAAATGGGGATAAATGGGTTTAAGGAGAATGAGGAGGGTTTAAGGGGAAGGAGGAAACAGAGGTATGGGGAGTTATAAGGGCATAATGAAAATGAAGGAGAAGGATAAAATAAACAGCTACAACTCCTCTGCAACCCAAACCAGCATTGTCTGACCTGATTTCATCCAACTAATGCTGCAAGCTATAGAGAAGCTAATAGGGCCAGTAGCCTATCAACTTGCATTGCCTCCGACAATGAAAGTCCATGATGTTTTCTATGTCTCATTGCTTAACAAGTATGTTAAAGATGTTGATCATGTGATTAACTGGTCTATATTGCAGGTGGAACCAGATGGTGAATTCCAGCCGGAGCGTTAGTGTATATTGCAGAAAAAGGTGCTCGTATTCTAGAACCGAGCAATCGAGCAAGTTAAAGTGCAATGGAAGCACTTTGGGCCCGATGAAGCTACATGGGAGATGACAGATCAGATGTGGGCTATGTATCCTTCCTTGTTTTCTGGTTGAGTCAAAGCAACTTAACATGGTGGTTTGGTTGTTTCTTATGGTGGTTTGGTATTTGTTTTATGATGGTTTGGTATTTTCTTTATGGTGGTCTATATATGCTTTATGATGGTTTGATAAATGCTATATGATGTTTTGATATATGCTTAGACATGGAGTTTAGTATATGTTTTGATACATGCTTTGGTATATGATTTGGCATATCTATAGATATATGTATATATATAATATATATATATAATATATATATGATGTTGCTATATGTACACCTATGTATGGATGTAAATAACGTAATGAGCTATGTTATAAAGCTACACTGTGCGGTATGGGTGTCATGTTATTATGCTATCATGTGGTTATGTTATCATGATGCTATGATGTCATGTGGATTGGCACTCAGCAGGATGATCATTGTAAATACCGTAATGAGTTGTGATATAAAGCTCCAATATGCGGTATGTTGTCGTGTTGTCATGATGTTTTTTTTCTCTCTTGAGCAGATATTTCATTGAAAATATTGCATCGAGCTGTGTTGTAAATCTCCATGAGTAGTGTCTTCTTTCAACAGGTTGTTGAGGTATATGTGTGATTGAACACCGAGGATGATGTCGCCCAACGTTGGCTTATTACGGCCTGACCCAGGTTCAGAGTTGATTTAGCCAAACAAATCCTGGTACTACTGGCCCTTTTGGCAATAGTCCGTGGAGCGCGGACTGAGGTCTCACCCGAAGTAGTATGGGAGGGTGCTAGAACCAAGTTTCCACACCCCAGAGATGTATAATGAGTTCAAGTGGTCTGCGGTTCGACCCTGCGCGCATGTTGCTTCGAACACTTTCCCTTACCTTGTACCCTGATATACTACCTTCGAGCAGCCCTACTCGGGGGCTGAACGTTGTTATTACCCAAGTCCTTACTATTATTTTGTTGTTAGTTGGTTATCTTAGCCTACTTGCATGCTTTAAGTTATACTTAACAATATCAACCATTCATACAGGTGCGCGTAGTAAAGAGACAATATATTCGCAAATTATATCAAACATGCATTAACCCAAGAACAAATACACAACTTGATAAAAAACTTCTCTTTATTATTCCTTCTTCGGTTACAGACTTGACTCTACGCTGCGCACTCAACTGCAGGGGTCTACGCACTCAGCTGCAAACTACTAAGCCTCTGCGCACTCAGCTGCAGAGCCTTCTCCTCCTCTACAACCCAAAGACACACTTAGTCACTTAGACTCTTTCTTCTTTCTACTACTTCGCTGCTATCTTTTACACTTAGAGCCTCACTCGATTTATACAATCCCATGGTCCGCAGACCATGGGTAGGTCTATCTAGCTAACATTACATTACAAAACTAGGGCAGACAACCCTATGACTCTATCATACATTTCGTGCTCTGCGCTGGAAATTTGTGGAGTTTTACCACAAGATTAGGTCAAAACTTGGGCTTTGAGCCCCAAAACATGTATTGGGGGGATTCCATGCCCAACATGCCCCCAAAACAAACATCATGACTTGCCCTCGAGTCACTCGGTCGGCGTGGCAATGTTGTCGCGGAGTCCCTCCAACTGTTCTCGAATTGTGCTGAGGTCCGCAGCGCACTAAGCTGCTACTTGTTGGATCTGTTGCATCTGTTGTTCTGAGACCTCTATGTTTGGGGTGCTTCTCTACATCAATGTGTGCATCCCCTGTATGTTCGCGAGCTTCCCTTCGATGCTTGCCGTGATGGTGAAGGCCTCGTCAATCCAAGGCTGGATGCACGCTTTTAGAACTGCCTCCTTATGCCATGTTGTGTCCACTTGTTCCTTTAGTGCCTTAGCTTGCTGCATCCTCGCAAGCCTCTAGGTGAGTACCACTGTCTGCATGGTTCCTCAGACACTATCATACTGATGTTAGAGTTCGCACGCCTTTGTCTCTAAGTGCTGGATGTTGGGGTCCTCCTGCAGAGTTGCGAGGACGTCAAGTGATTCTTCCAACATACTGGTGCAGTCTCGCACTGCACCTCCAATTTCCTCCAACCCCGCTGTGATAGTGCTAGCGCATTGTTCTGTGACTCCCAGGGGAGTGGATGGCTACACCTTTAACCACAGCTTGGCGATCTGAATATTCAGCTCCAACTGAACCTTTGTCGTTTCTTCCCTAACCTCACGGACTCCTGTTGCTAGCCTATGGATTCGCACCTCCGTTGGTAGATCTTTTGGGATGGCCAGCTTCGGGACACTTCAACAAGCGTCACCTACCACCTACACAAACTGGTGATTTTGCGACACCAATTCGTCGCGCTGTAAGCTGAGTTGTTCCATATTTATCTTTTTCCCACTGAGGACTTGAAGCACACGGCTCTCCCTAGAGTGCAACTCAGTTGTTATCCCATCCTGCAATAGATATAATGTCTCGCATGGGAGGGCAACCGGCTTAATGCCGAGACCTTTCATCGTGCTCACCGAAAACCTGTCAGCCTCATTTGATGTTACTAGCGCCCCTTCCAGCAACACTATTGTGTTCGTCATCCTTGTGCGCAACATCTACTTTGTTGCCGAGGATCCTACCGCGAGGTTGGTTGAAAGGGTACCAACCTGAGGGGGGCGCATCTATAATTCCTGCAACTGCGCTCGAAGGGTCCCCAACATAGTCTGGTTCTCCAGCATGATATCCTGAAGAGCCTCATTTATGACATCGCGCACCGTCTCGCCGATGTCATGCAGATCACCCTTGGTTAGGGTGATCGGGTCAATGGCCAATTTCAAGGCCTTGACCTTCTTCCTTGGTCCTGCTCACTCTACTAGGTGTTGGCGCTTCAACTATGTGGACGTGGTCCATGGGTCTACGCCTCCTTCTTCTGTTTCGGCTTCCTCTGCTTCCTGCTCTTGCGAAGGTGTTGCTTGGCCCTTGCCCACCTTCATGGCTACTTCCTGTGTTGCTGCTGTTGCTGCAGCCATTTCCTGCTCTGCTGCTTTCTGTGCCTCTTCCTGCACTGCCCGCACCTCGGATGTTGTTGTTTCCTTCCGCCTTTTCTCGGCCAATTGTGCGATGCGCAGCTTGGCATTGTCTTTCTTCTTCTGTGCTGCTAACCTCTCAAGTTCTGCAATGTCTGGGGCGCGCGATTCCGGTGGCCATGCCTCCAAGACATTGAAAATGGTGTCATCAGTGGCTACAAAGGGTAGATTGCTCCATTGTTTCATCGTATCCTTCCGTGCCCTAATGTATATATTATGCATGTCTGCCTTGAATTCTGCAAAACTCTGCAAATTGTTCTACACCATGGGCGACAAGCGCGGCCTCCGGTTGATCCGCATTCGGATGTTCATCTCCATGAGCACCAGAAGATCTTGTGTCGCGTATCCTTTTTACATCCTTTGTGGCCCAAAGTGAAGCATACTTCGCGGCCTCCGGTAAATCTCTATCAATTATGGGGAATTGACTATCCTTCGGCAATTCCCCTACTACGAGCACTATGGACAACAACAACCATGCAAAGTGGAAGGTTTTACCCTGCTCCTGGGCTTCACGACAATTCTTCAATAATTTCATGTAGAAGAATTCAGCCCAGTTAAACTAGACCCCCTCCACGCACTGCTCGGCTAGTGCGATCACCGGTGCAGGTACCTTGTCTGCACGACACTTTCGCATAACTTTGCCTGCCAGGATTTGGGTTGCTACGCGTACCAATTTTTCCTTGATGTTGGAGATGGCGTAGCCCCTCTTCTTCTTCTACAACTTGTACTTTGTCTTCATGGCCTTCGCGAGGGCCAAATCACTACCCTTCCCCTCCAATATGGTCGCGGGGTCCTTTCCTTTGTATGGTAGCCAGGAAATGCAATGAATTAGGTCTGTCGTGATGGGGATGGGCTCCTCCAACCATAGATACCCATCATGCACTAGGCAGAGCAGCTGCCTGATGATGAAAATGGCTATTGGGGCACGGTGGAAATGCAGCACCCATAGTAGGTTCGGTAGCCCGGCCTTTTCCACTCCGCGCAACCACTTTCGCAGCTCTAATGTTGTCACCACCCCCGTGGTGTTCCGCTTCATGAGGTTCCCGATCTCCAGGTGAGGGAAATTCTCATAGTCAGCGAGGTCCCAATATTCAAATTTCATGGTTGGCACGTGGACCAAGTGCGTGCCTTCAAACATAATGCCATCTGGGAGGAGTGGGGTTTGGAGTGAACTCTTGGTTTTGTCCAGGTCCTTGGGCACTTTGGCCTTCCCTTTTCGCAGGGGGACATATGCGGGAAATTTAGTCGTAGAGTGTGTAGGTTGAATATCCACCTACATACCTTCGTCTTCTTCCTCTACGATGATAAGGGCCTGCAAATCTTCTTCTTCCTCATCTGTTTCTATCCTGACAGCTTTCCCCTTCTCTTCCATTGATAGTTTCCTTCGCAGCGGGTTCCTCGGGGACACGCGTACGAGAGCCATTGCTTGTTTATCCTTCTTAGGTCTCGGCCTACGCGGTGATTTCAGGATCTCTACCACAATCCCGACACCTTCTCAAACATTCTCCATAGTTGGGGCCTGCGAGGCCTCACCGGCAGTCACCTCTTTTATCCCCAGACCATCCTTAGTCATTGTCATTGTATCTATGCTGCAATAAATCACTCGTGAATTCAGAGGCTCAATCAATGCTCAGCTCACGATACTCAGGGCTCTACTCAACCACTCAATTCGCAAATGACCAAGTGTTGTTTGTTGGGCAGCACTTTGAATTTTCTAATGCCTTTTGAATTCGAATTCGACCGTTCCCCCCATTTCTGGTTCATTAATGCTTTCTTGGTGGCAGATTTTCCCAAATCTTGCCCATAAATCGCGTCTTAAATGTCTGCCACCCGCTCCTTTTGGCCTCAAGTCGATCATCCCATCATGAACAATGACTGCAACGGTCACTTTCTGGCCAATCCGCGTGGCAGCGCAGTCCCCCATGCGCGGTCGCGGACCTTGTGACTCTTTGCTTCTGTGCACATCTCCAACATCGTGCAGCTCCCGGGCAGGATAGTTTATAGTCTCGCGCTCCCTTCCAACTGCCTGGAGCGCTAAGACTATCCTTCCCTTGGCTAGTCAGGTGGTCACACCACCCGTGTGGAGTTCCACCTTGTCCTCCGTCATGGTTCCTGGAGAATTCCCATGTCTTATTGTTACGGTCGGCATCATGTACGTCACCATTTGCAACACGCTACCCTGGTCACTATGCTTAGCAATATCCGGTTCAAGCCAAGGCATCAGACTAATCAATTCGTGGCAATAGGCCTTAACCTGGTCATCATGATCGCACGTCTCCTGCCTTACCACTCTGGTCTTTTTGTGAGAAAATCTTTCTTTATTTCATCCTCCATCTTCTTGACTTCCGCGTCCATCACAGCGCTTTTCTTCCTTAACCGTACCCTTTCCTCCTCAAGTTTGTGGAGTCTAAGATTACCCTGTTGGATCTTTTCCTCAAGTCCTGTCCATTATATTTCTTGCGGCTGTGTGATCCCTTCTTTCCGGGCTTTGCGAGCCGTCGTATCTATGGTTGTTGCTATGCGTGGACTAGGCTTTGCATGCTCCATAGGGATGACAACATCTGCTTCATCCTTTAGTGTTAGAAGTGCCCGCGGGGTCAAGGTTTTGCACATGGTCCTATAAGCCCATAGAACCGTTGGTACGTACAGGTCCTAGTTAGTGCATCTCACATAGTGGACCGTGTTCAATACTTCGCATACTTTGTCATAGGCTTCCATGCAGATAATCTTTGGTGCACTTGGTCTTATCATACTTTGCCGTTCGCGCCATTGTCTTGCCCGCTCCTACTTGTTGGTCTTGTTACCTATCTTGAGGACGGTGTGCGTTCGTGCAGGTTGCATACCATACACCTGTACCCATCTGGAGAGGTGGGCACGCAGGTTGTTTCGTCCATCATACCCAACTTTCATTCGTATCTGAGACTTTCCAAACTGCATGAGCATCATCTTTTTGTATTCGCGCCAGTCCTCAAAACTTCTTTGATGTGTACCCCACCACCTTGCGGACGTAGCACACAGTACCCATTTCAGAGCATCGAACAACTGTTGTTCCGGCACCTATCTTTCAATTTTTTTCAGGAAATCTTCCACTTTGCTCAACCCGTCATACATAGGCATATATCTTACCTCTGTTGTTATGCAACACAATGACCTTATCATCATGTTGCAGTTGAGCATGGTTACCTCGTGTGACCTGTTCTGCCATCATTCTATTTCCTCGTTCGAGTCTGAGGTGCAGGAGCTTTCGCACTCCCACGAAATTCTGCCATCCGTTGTTGGATTCACCCAGTCCTGCTCTCGCACGGTTATCTTGTAGATATATTCTAGGTTGTCGTCACTGTCGCAGTTGCGCACCGACTCTGTGTAGCGCGATCCTTCTGCAGGGTCTAAAGGTACCACTATGCGTCGTGACTTTTTCTCAAAAATCATCTTGCACTTCTTTAGATTTATCACTCCATTCATGTCAGTGGTCCAATCTATTCCTAGTAGCGCGAGATAGGGATTGTTGTCATCAACAATATCTATCACTTCAAAATCTGCAAGTGCGCTTGCACCTTCGATATCTACCGTTATTCCTTACAATCTTCCCATTGGTAAGATCTTTTGTTGGTTCACTATTCACAATTGAATAGGAGGCCATTGCAATGCGGGCCTGCCCATGCGCTCCCATGTTTGCTTTGGCAGGATGTTCACATCTGATCCTAGATATAGAATCACTTGATTTATTTCATATTCCCCAATTTGCGCAGTCAATCTCATCTCCCTTCCTATTCGCGCTGTGTGCTTTCCGAGCTTCCGAACTATGCGCGGTTCTCCTAGTCCAGCACATCTAGTGATGAGTTCTTGCAGTCCCTTCACTGCTTTGTTGTCGCGCAACAGCTTCATGCATGTCTCCAAAAAGGTAGTGAGTATTGATGGGTCTATTTCTAGTTCCAGTTTGTCTTTACTACCTGAAGTGGAGGCCTCCACGAAGCTCTTCTTAGCTTCCATGAATGTCTCCTTCACGCACTCCAAATCGAATTCTGGTTCCTTTGTTGGAGCCTTCGAACCCAGGGACTCTCTTCGAGCTGCTTACCTTTGTCATCTCCTATTGTAATACCACTTCAGAGCACGATATTTACATTTGGTTCTTCTTCGCGTGGCTCAGACCTCATCATTTGCAGGTTCTAAGTTGGGGAAGTTTGGAGTGTTCCTTTATCATGCAACCTCACTATCAGCGTGGGACAGTCCTCTATCTCATGATCAAACTGGGTACAATATAAACATGATGCTTTCGTTGGATTTGTACAATCATGGGCATAATGCCCTGGCCCTCTGCAATTGTAACAAATCAGTTGTCTGCGACCCCTTCCTGGCCCCATTCCACCTCGACCTCGTCTGCGCCCCTGAAATCCAGTGCGTGCCATCCATGAATTTTTATCAAGGGATCATGTTTCGGTCTGAACTTTGTAGGTAGGAGTCTGATCCATCATCAGTTCATAACTTCTACAGGTACGCTCATTGTGGCCTACTAACTTGCAGAAATTATAGAACAACTGTTGGGATGTCTGTGTATACTTCTGTAATAGATGGCAGTTATTTGTAGCATGCTTCCCTCTTATCTGACAAATCGCGCACCATAATGCAAGCATTGTGCTCGGTCCTGCTTGTGCCTCTAGTCTCAATGGCATTGGCTCTCCTCCCACCAGGTAGTTCGCGAAGACTGGACAATGGTCCTTTTCATGTCCCTGGCCTTTGCACTTTATACACCATATCTCCTCGCGCGCTTTTGGGCGAGTTGTCCTATCTTGTTTCAAACTCTACATCTCAAGACACAATTTTTTCAACTGCGCGTGGATCTGTTGGACTCCTAGGTTAGGATCTTGTATCGAGGTCTCGTGCAGTCTCATTGCGATCTACAAGGCCTGAGCGGATAGCTTATGTTGTGACAGTGCGGTCCTTAGATGTGGCATTAGCGACGCTACAAACTAGAGGTGGTGTTGCCCATCCGTCAAGGTCATGTTGGCTTCACGAATCATACCTTTTAGTCTCTGATGTAGCTCCCAAGGGGTCTCACCTAGAAGCATCGTGATTTCCTTAAATTTGATAATCAACTGTCTCTGATTTTGGCTTGCTAAATTCCCTGTTTAGAGCAGCTTGGATATCCATGATCCCTGCGTTTGGATTGTCATCAGAATGCTTAATGTACCACGTCAGTGTGTGACCCTGCAAGGTGCTAACCAACGTTGCTTTTTTTATATTTTCGTCCATGACTCCCCGTGCTTCCCATACAGCCTTTACCACGAAGCAAAATTGGTTGGGATCTTTGTTCCCTACTCCTTTGAACACCGACAACTTTATTACGCTCACCATATTGAACTGTGGTGGTGGTGGAGGTGGTGTGGGTGAAGATGGGGGTGAAGATGGTGACACTGGTGGTGGTGTAGGTGGAAGTGGTATGCCTGGAATTCACTTCCTTATCAAACTGATTGCACTTCTTGGTGAAACTTTCACAGGCTCTTCCTCGCTTTCCTGCAGAGGTGAAATCAAGGGGCTAGTTTCTATCTCTGCGCTACATTCATTTCTATAGATCCACCCACTTTGTGTAGCCCCAAACATCAATTTATTCGCATAACCCGCTTTTCACACAGTAGCATTTTAATCCAAGTGTTCAAAAATTTAACATACTTACCTCGCGGTCCTTTGAGGAAGCATCATTTTTCCTCGTTGTAGCTAACTGAAGTATCTACCGCGAACTCGGTGATAAAGCCCCCTATAATTCGATCGAGCCAATGGTCCATAACATGCATGATCTTATCTTCCAATGCTTTTAGTCTACACACCAACTCTGAAGTCCACACAATAGGTTTGTTGAGCCTACACCTTCCCTGACTGTCTACTAACTTTATGATCCACTTGTACAACTCAGAGGGGAAGGATGCAAAGAAAATTTCATGGATTTCCATATATAAGTAGCACTCTAACCACTCTTCCTTTGATACTCGCGGACTCCTATTTTCCTGCATCGCAAACTCATGAATCTTTCTGTCCAACCACTCTTCAATTTCTTTCTTTGTCAGATTCCAGTGACACGACATCGGACATCTCTTATGTAGATCCTAGTCCTGACAACAGAACCATTTGTTGGCTTATTGTAGCCTGACCCAGGTTCAGAGTTGATTTAGCCAAACAAATCCCAGTACTACTGGCCCTTTCGGCAACAGTTGCGGAGCGCAGACTGAGGTCTCACCCAAAGTAGTATGGGAGGGTGCTAGAACCAGGTTTCTGCACCCTGGAGATGTCTAATGAGTTCAAGTGGTCTGTGGTTCGACCCTGCGCGCACGTTGCTTCGCGCACTTTCCCTTACCTTGCAGCCTGATATACTACCTTCGCGCAGCCCTACTCGGGGGCCAAACGTTGTTATTACCCAAGTACTTACTATTATTTTGTTGTTAGTTGGTTATCTTAGCCTGCTTGCATGCTTTAAGTTATACTTAACAATATCAACCATTCATACAGGTGCGCGTAGTAAAGAAACAATATATTCGCAAATTGTATCAAACATGCATTAACCCAAGAACAAATACACAACTTGATAACAAACTTCTCTTTATTATTCCTTCTTTGGTTACAGACTTGACTCTGCCTTGCACACTCAGCTGCAAGGGTCCGCGCACTCAGTTGCAGACTACTAGGCATTTGTGCACTCAGCTGCAAAGCCTTCTCCTACTCTACAACCCAAACGCACACTTAGTCACTTAGACTCTTTCTTCTTTCTACTACTTCGCTGCTATCTTTTACACTTAGAGCCTCGCTCTATTTATACAATCCCATGGTCTGTGGACCATGGGTAGGTCTATCTAACCGACATTACATTACAAAACTAGGGCGGACAACCCTGTGACTCTATCATACATTTCACGCTCCGCACCCGCAATTCACAGAGTTTTACAACAAGATTAGGTCAAAACTTGGGCTTTGAGCCCCAAAACATGCCTTGGGGGGATTCCATGCCAAACACCCAAGGGGGAGGGTTCTGTAACAACCCTGGTGAAAATTCCTTATAATAAAATTTTTAAAAAATAGCCACAGATGAATAGGACACTTATTCCAAGCTAAATGTTGGAAAAGACATCCTAGGGGGTGTTCATTTGGTTGTTTATGGCTAAGGAAATTGGGAAAGGCAATGGCTAAGGCTTTCGAAAGGCAATATGGCATTTTTGGCACATTTATTTATGAAAATAATGGAAATTAGGAGAAAAGGGAGTTGAAAGGTCACAGGTTGCATGTGAGGAGGAAAATGAAGAAAATAGAGGCCTCATTCATAAAAAGGCTTCTGAGGATCAATTGGCAACCCTTTGTCAATTCAGTTTTGGAGTTCTCTCATACTCTTGGACACTTAGATTTTTCTTGGAGCACTCTTGGAGGGTGTGGCATACTTGGATTCTTGGAGCAAGAAGGCAAAGGAAGAGTAGGAAAGCACAAGAAAGCATCGGGATTAGCAACTACATCAGATTTATTTGCAGGTACCGAGTTGCATGTATGTTTCTTTCACTAGCTATGGCATGCATGGCATATGCATGTGGTTTGTTGGTTGTGATCTGTCATTGGCATGGAGGATGATCGCGATTGACAGTGGAATTCCTAGCCTTGCCATTTATTGGATAACCATGGTGATTGTGGGTTTATTTCCTTGTTGTGTTTGTGGTTGGTTCTCATGTTTCCTTAGCTTGGTTTGAGTTACTAGTCCTGTAGCCTTGGTTGGACAAATTCTCTAAAGCCCTCAAACAACTTGGGTTGAGTTACTAGTCCCGTAGCCTGGGTTGGACAAACTATCTGGAGCCCTTGGTGGGTCGAGTTACTAGTCTCGTAGCCTTGGTTGGAGAAATGCTCTGGAGCCCATAAAAGTTGTGGGTTGAGTTACTAGTCCTGTACCCAGGTTGGATAAATGCTCTGGAGCCTTGGATGGTTGGGATAGATACCAATCTGATGATGGTTTTGTGATGTTCGACCACGACGTGGAATCATTGTTTGATGGGTTGAGGTGGATGGCCTCTAGAAGCCCTGGAGGGTTTTTGATTGATGTGTTCTATGAGATCCCACATTCATGCTTGGAATATGGCACGATGGAGAATGGTTGAAGAGAGATTTTTCTTAGCCATTCTACGGTCGTGTGGAATGTGGAAGTCCCTTCGCGAGTTTGGATTTCACATCATCAATGAAAGGTTATTTCTCCTTGTATTTCTATGAGCATTTTGATGGATTGTACGTGGTCTATATGGTTTTACTTTCATGAGTATTTATGTTACTATTATGATGGATACGTATGTGTTTTATGACAACAACCATGTATGGCTTCCCTCATGTTTTTACTTTTAATTGAATGATCAATTCATCTATGACCTAATGGATGGAATGGCAGTTTATGTGTTGAGGCATCAATGGTTCTTAGCAATTATTAGCTAAGTATGAGACCCCTATGCTTAGAAATGTTAATTACACATGTAGATTGCACATTTGCAATATGTCTGACAAAATACCTGTCATAGTTAGTAGGGTTCCAGTCAAGGTCTTAAACAAGTATTTGCTTTAGTATTGTCATTTCCATGTTAATTTATTGATCTGAAGAGATGGTTCAATTCTGGGTAGTGACTTGGGCCCTGGGCCTCAAAACGTGGCTCAAATCCCAAAGTCGCTAGCATAGCATTGACTGTTTTGGTCTCTAGTCGTTGGTAGGCAAGCCTGTGAGAGCAACTTTGAGTTGTTGGTCGCACTCATGCCTATAGCATGGGAGCGACTAAGCCTTAGATTGCCCAAAACCTCAATGGGACTCGAAGGCAAGCTATCTAAAGTATTGGATTGGTTCATGATGGTCCTGCAGTTGATAATTAATGTATGTATGGTGTGTTTCCATCAATTCCACTTCCTTAACGTGACTTGGAAGGTCGAATCATATCATAGTGGATTCTCGTCGCATGTTTACCCCGGTTGACCAGATGCTTAGGTAGATGTGGGAGGAGGGTGTTACAGAGTGGTACCAGAGCATGGTTCACCCCTCAGATTGGATGGACTATGTGTTGGTAATGCATGCATGTCAGTTGCATGTGTGTCTCTCACCCTTGAATTCCATGTGCTTGTGGTATTTTCATGATGTTGTTATTGATTGCAGTGATGTCGTCATGTGATATTTGAGGTGTTTTTGTGGAATGCATCGCTGTGAGTGTATGACTAGTTACATGTCGATTTATGTCGCTTAAATGTATTGTTTTAGTAGGCTTGGTTGCATTATTGAATGTTTGGTTACATTCTTGTATGCTTAGCTGCATGTATCATTCTTGCAAGTTTGATTTCAAGAATTTTTCAGTCATGCTTGATCATACGTGTTTATGCATATGTGTGGATGGTTATGCATCGTTGATGCATGTTCATATCTGCATGTGGTCAAGTGCATAGTGATGTAATTATGGTGGTTTTCATGTATGAGGTCGTGGTGTGTGTTGTTGTTGAGGTCATGCATTGATGACTGGACCCTAGCTAGAATGATGGTTGCATGGTCATATGCTTATGTTTTCTTCTTGTATACACTGTCATGATTATGTTATACATGTATCACACTGATTTGTTGATCTTGCTGACAAGGTATCCTCCCTGAGCTATACTAAGGTACATTGGTTTATTGTGATTTGGCTTAGCTGACATGATATACATTGCAAGAAGAAATATCAAATGGTTAGCAAGATGGTTGACTGCAAAGACTCTCCCTATGAATTCGAAGAGAAATATGGTGTTGGGAACTCTTCTGATTTGGCAGTGACACTGAGAAACTTAAAGGAAGAGATAAGGAGTTGTAAGGAAGATAATGACAGAATCATACAATCATAGGAAAAGTTAATAGAGGTAAATGCAATCATACTTTAGAGATTGTCAAATTTACAGCGATAGGGGTAGCTTCGGATCAGTCATGAGCATGAGGACAAAACTAATGGTGCATATGGTAGTAGATCGCATGGCAGTCAATAATCAATAGAGATGACACAATCCGAGATGGCAACTTTTTGGACACTGGCGAGAGGAGAAGGGATAGACATAGGTCTGATTCTAGTTCTGATTTAGATCAGCACTATGATCATCACATATATCATCCTTACAAGAGGAGTGATAGGGGATACTTGACGGATGAATTTAAGAGAGACAAGTTGCCTACTTTTGATGGAGAGGTAAAGAGATCACAAGATGCAGAGACTTTTACTCGGTATGAAGAAGTTCTCTAGGTTGCATGACTACTCAGAGAACATGAAAGCTTGAGTGGCTACTTTCAGTTTTAAAGGTAAAGCAGACATCTGGTTGGTAGATGTGAAGAA
Organism: Pinus taeda; assembly: GCA_000404065.3. Classification (NCBI taxonomy): domain Eukaryota; kingdom Viridiplantae; phylum Streptophyta; class Pinopsida; order Pinales; family Pinaceae; genus Pinus; species Pinus taeda. Next base: position 97,648 of record APFE031578005.1, read on the forward strand.
TTTCAGGGGCATAAATGAGAAAGATATGACTTGGAGTGAATTTGAGTGGCTATTCAAGAAAAGGTATCTGTCAGAGAGATGCTTTGATGAAAGGGAAAAATAATTTTATGAACTAAATATGGGATCCATGACAGATGATGAGTACACCGGTAAGTTCTTGGAACTATTGAAGTATGTGCCTTACCTCAAGGAGGAGAAGGCTAAGATTCAAAGATTTGTTAGTGGGTTATTGTTTGCATTCAAATATAGGACTGAGTTCGACGAGCCTATATCATTGGAGGAGGCTATGCGAAAAATCAAGCATTGTTATGAACAATCAAAGTGTCGAATTGAGATGAAGCTAGATTGGAGAGGCAATACACAGAATAAAGGAAAATGGGACAAGAAGCAAGTAAGACCATAGGATTTAGGTAACAAGGAGAGTGTTGCGCCACTTAAGAGGTTCAATGCGTCAGATAAAGGACAGGGACACAGATTTGAGGAGAAGAATAAGGAGCTCGTGTAATGTTGGACTTGTGGAGGAGATCATCGCAGGAGGGATTCTCCACAGTACAAGAGTGGTAGGCCTAAGATATACAGTGCACATGAGGCATAGACAGTTGGGGATGTTGGTCAAAGTATTCCACGTATCTATGTTTCCTTGGATAAAAAACACGCAGACCATCAAGCATCTATCATTGAGATGTACGGTAATATTTTTGATCAAGTTATTTCTATTTCGATTAACCCTGGATCTTATTATACCTATGTTAGTCCTAACTTGGTCGATAAGTGTGGTTTGGGTAAGGAATTGCATGTCGAGTCTTGGATAGTGCAGTTGGCTACAGGTACGAAGAAGCGAGTTCATCATTTGGTAAGAGCTTGCACATTTGACTTAAATGGTATGCCTACCATAACACATTTGAATGTATTACCATTGGGTTCATACAATATGTTATTGGGCATGGATGGTTGTATCTACATAGAACCAAGGTGGACTTCCATGATAAATATATTTAGTGTGTTGATGACAATGGAGAACCAAGAGTATTACAAGGTAAGAATAAATCTACATCAGTTAGGATGGTGACAACTATGCAAGCAAAGCGTAGCCACAGGAAGGGGTGAAAGCTATTTGCAGTACATATTTCTAGTGATAAGGGTAAGGAGGTTGAGGATGAAGATGTGTTGGACATGTATCCAGTTTTGCAACAATTTTAGGATGAATTTCTTGAGGACATTACAAACTTGCCACCTCACAGAGAGGTAGACATTTCCATTGAGTTAGTGCCAGGTGCAGCTGCAGCATCAAAAGTACCTTACAGGATGAGCACACCTGAGTTGGTTGAACTGAAGTTACAGTTAAAGGAAATGTTGGACAAGGGATACATTAGGCCAAGTGTATCATCTTGGGGCACACTAGTATTTTTTGTGTGGAAGAAAAATGGAACTCTCAAATTATGCATTGATTATAAGCAGTTGAACAAAGTGACTATCAAGAACAGGTACCCTTTGCCATGGATTGATGACTTGTTCGATCAGCTGAAGGGAGCAACAATGTTCTCGAAGATTGATTTGAGATCCGGATACCATCAGATATGCATCACAGAGGAGGAAATTTATAAGACTACGTTCAGGACCAAGTATGCGCATTATGAGTTTGTTGTTGTTCCATTTGGCTTCACTAATCCTCCAGCTATATTCATGTGTTTGATGAATAGTGTATTGCATCCATATTTGGATAAGTTTGTTATTGTGTTCATTGATGATATGCTGGTATATATTCTAAATATGAGGAAGAGCATGTCAAGTATTTAGCAGCATTGTTGAGGTTTTTGAGGGAGCATCAGTTGTATACTAAGCTCAACAAGTGTAGTTTCTTTCAGAGTAAGGTGCACTACTTGGGAAATGTTGTCTCCAAGGAAGGAATTGCAATAGATCTAGAGAAGATAAGAGCCATCATGGAGTGGGTAGCTCCTAAGATTGTGGATGAGGTGATATCTTTCATGGATTTGGCAGGCTACTATAGGAGGTTCATCGGGAACTTCTCGTAGATTTCTTATCCCATTACATCATTGCAAAGGATAGGTAAGAAGTTCAAATGGACTGAAGAGTGTGAGGCTAGCTTTGAGAAGCTTACGCAGTTGTTGACACATTCACCAATACTACATATTGCAGATCCAAACAAAGATTCTATGGTGTGCACAGATGCTTGCAAGAGAGGGCTTGGTGGAGTCCTTATGTAGGATGAATAGGTGGTATGTTATGAGTCCCAGAAACTAAACGAGAATGAGCAGAACTACCCAAAACATGGTCTTGAGTTAGCAGTGATTATACATGCATTGAAGATGTGGGGGCACTATCTTTTGGGTATGTGGTTTGTGCTTATGAGTGATCGCATTGGGTTGAGATATTTGTTTGGCCAACCAAATATAAATGCTAGGCAGGCTAGGTGGTTGGCCACGATTAGCAAGTTTGATTTCTAGATTAGGTACATCAAAGGTAAAGAGAATAGGGTGGTATATGCTCTCAATAGATAGATACAGGTACATCATTTGGCAGCTATGAGCTCCTATGGGACATACTTATAGGATAGGATCTTGCAGGCAAGACAGCGTGATGTTAGGTCTATGGAAATTGTGCATAGGTTACAATAGGGTGATAGTACAGGTACAGTTACAAGTCAAGGTATAGGTACATGTGAAGGTACAGGTACATGTAGTGGTATAGGAATAGGTGGCAGTAAATGTACATATATAGGTATAGATACAGGTGCAAGTGCATATCTCATGAACTATCATCTTACAGCAGATGGATTGGTCAAGTTCTGAGACAGGATATATGTACCGGATAACAGTGAGCTCAAGAAGGTGATCTTGACGGAGTTTCATGCGAAACAATATTCAAGTCACCCGGGTTATCGAAAGACACTAGAAGCGGTGAAGGATATTATTATTGGCTGAATTTGAAGAGAGATGTAGTAGAGTTTGTGGCTAGATGCTTTGATTGTTAATGAGTGAAAGCAGAATGTAAACACCCAGGTGGACTGCTAAAGTCGATTGCGATTCTAGCATGGAAATGGGATGTCATTTCCATGGACTTCATCATCGGGTTGTCGAAGACAGTAAAGCAACATGATTCCATCATGGTCGTTGTGGACAGGTTAAGAAAGGTTGCACACTTCATTTCGGTCAAGTCTACATTCTCATCTATGGATGTGGCACAGGTATTCATCAGAGATGTGGTTAGAATACACGATCTTCGAAGAAGATTGTGTCAGACAGGGATGCTAAGTTCACTTCCAAGTTTTGGAAGGAGTTATTTGCAGGTTTGGGCACAGAGTTGGCCTTCAGCACAACTTATCATCCGCAGAGAGATGGACAGACATAAAGGGTCAACAGGATATTAGAGGACATGTTGAGGATGTATGTGATGCATCAGCAGTGGAAGTGGGAAGAGTGTCTCCCCTTAGTATAGTTCGCATACAACAATGGTTATCAGGAATCATTGAGGATGAGTCCTTTTGAGGCACTGTTACACAGCAATTTGTCACCGTCCCTGTTACCCCTCTCCCGCACCTTGGAGGACTGATTCCGGGACCTGTGAGAAGTGACATGACCTGGAAACACTTGCATTGTATTCCCCTGAGTATGAACTTCATTTTCCCTAAATACTTCTCCTGCAAAAAACCCATAAAAACAGCCCTTTTTCCATTGGCGCAGTTTCACTGTGCATCACTCGCGCCAATGGGGGAAATCCTCCAAAGAGGGCGCGCCAGTTGGTGCTCTATCACAGAGTCACACTCGCGCCAGCCAAAATGGGTGATGCTTTTTAACAAACCAACAGCCGAAGATTCATCCTAACCAACTCCTGGACTGAATCTATCTTGAGTTGGGTGGTTTGGCTTCGGATCTCCATAGAGGGGAAGTGGTTTGCCACCTCTCATGGAAGCTTCTTAGTGATAAAGTCAATCCCATGAATATTGTGGATGATCCCAACTCCCCCCTCTCTATCTATAAAAGCTTGTCCATTTTCCTTAAGCAAGCTAGTTCCAAAGATTGAGAATTGTCAAGTTCATGCTGCAAGAAGCCTTCTTCATTCCCATAAGGCCAAATCTAAGTAAGGAGATTCTTGTCTAATAACCAAGGAGAGAGAGGCTTGTTCCCATTCCCAACAAGCTTTGCAAGACATGTGCTGCTAATCACCCGGCCAAAGGAGGATTTGATGTCAGAACTATGGTTGTATTCTTCTTTGTTTATCATTAATAAATGACTATTATTATGGTTCCACTCTTATTGTTCTTTGTAATAATGATGAGTTATATCCTTTCTGACTGATATATAGTTGCATCTATTGGATTTTATGCTTGTGTTTGTGTCATTCTTTGCATGTGTAGGTGTCCATTCATGGGGATCTTGGGGATCGTGACTGGTCGGAGCAAAGGAACGGGAGCATTAACTCTTCTACAAGCACTAGCGTTGGAATCCAGGTAGGCCCTCATCATTGGTCTTTAATTTGCAATTAGGAACTTGCGTGATAGCATTGTGTGATTGTTGCTAGACCCAATCTGGGCTAGTTGGGATTGCCTTTGTCCGCAGAGGGAATTTACCTCCACAACAATTTGGCGACTCCACTGGGGAGTTAGCTTTTTGTCTTGTTGTTTGATTTGTAAACTTTAGACGGAGCCTGAAGTACGGCCAGATAGCCTTCGAAACGCTATTGCTTTGCATTAGCGAAGTAGATCAATGCCACTTCAGTCCATCTTCGGTTTGTTTTACGAACTGAACAGCTTGAAACTTGTCTTGTTTCTTGGTTGTTTCTTGGTTTTTTCCTGCTTGGTTAGCCTTTTGGGTTGAGTTCTTGTGCTGCTTCTCGCCCCTTGGTGTACCTGGTTACTGTTGGCCTAGCTTTGGCTTGCTTGTTTTTTTATTTTTGCATAGCAATCTTGACTGGCACGCTTTTATAGCGTTACAGTCGCACCAATTGGCGCTAGTTGCTCATTGACAACCCATGCCAATCCCTAAAAGGTGCTAGTTGCAGTGTGACAGTCGCGCCAGGCCTGGGAACTTTTGAAGTTTGCTTGGTTCTGAGCCTCCTGAGCTTGGTTTTTGTTCTGGGTACCTTTTTTCAACTACTTGAGTGTGTTGGAGTCTTGTTTCACTGGCTTTGATCTTTACCCTTTGGGTGTTTTCCTTTTTCCATCGATTTCACATTTCTAGCCCTAGGGCATCTAGTGGCTTTGTGTGTCGAGCCTTCCTCAGGTGTTTTTGTTCTTCTATTGGTCCAATCAACTCTCTAATTGCTCCCTTGCACTTGTTTGGTGGTCGTTAATCATTTTATTGCGTTATTTGAGTGACTTGCCTTTTTTTCACTTGAATTCTGCTTTGTTTCGCTTTGAGCCTAGAGTACACGGCTCATTGGTGTCTTTGAGACTTTTCTCATTCTTTGAAGGATTGCTTTGTGATTTAGGGATCTAAATGTGCTTGTATTGAGTGGAATTTGTTTGTTATCATTTCTCAAAGTTTGTTTAGTGCATTTTGCCATCAACATAAAAGAAAAAAGATCTTTTGCTTTGCATTGGTTAATGAGAATTAGAGCTTTTCATTGTCATTAGTGATTAGTGATCTTGAAGAAAAGTTTGTTAATTTCCATTTGCTGCATTAGAGATCTTCTTCGTTGTTTTGCGATCATTTTGGTTTGTGTGAAAGCTCTCAAACTCTCTCTTAGCTAGCATTCATCGAATGAAATGACATATTTTGGCATATAGTTTGCATTTAGGAAATTTTGAGACATTACATATGGTAAGGCCTGAAAACTAAAACATAATATAAGATCAACTTTAAAATGAACTGAATGAATCTAACAACGCATTGGAACATAACGCGCACTTTTTAGAGGTCTAGGCTAGAGACGTGCTCCGGCATCGTTAAACCTAGTCACTTTTGTTTCCACTCAAGGTTGGGTGATTCCTCCTTTTGTGACTCAATAGTGGTCTAGTACGGACTTGTGCTCCCACGTACCATCGAGTATATGGGGAGACCCCACTAGGTTATCATCCTTTATCCATAGGAAGCCGTGTCTGCCGCCTTACGACCCGTAATGCACCGAACACAGCATTCGGGAAGATTGAGTGCCGTACGGAAAGTCCTTGGTTTTCATACGATTGCCAAGGTGTATATGCAGTTTTACGGATTGTCTGGTAAACCCTTTTGCCTAGTTCTCCAAAGTAGTCACTTTTGATCCTTTTCAAACTCCCTAAAAGAAAAGGCTCGCTTGGGCATTTGTCACTTCGGGCTCATTAAACATTCGAAGGTGACTAGAGTCATCTTTTTGTCCTTTTCTTGACTCTTTAAAGATGAAAAGGTCAAGTTCTGTCCTTGTGTCTTAAAATTTATTCGGCCACATTCACACTTACCCTGTTAGATCTTGTTTGCGTTAGTTTGAGTAGGGTCCTTTCTCGTTAGTTTGTCTAGGATTTTTTGAATCGAATCATCCTGGTGGAATCATCGATCCCGTCTCCCATCCCTAGTGACCAAGGGTCTCCTTCTTCTGCTGCTCCTGAGACACCGGTTGGTAGTGGCACTCTCCCTATTATTCCGAGTGTCCAACCGCTGAACTCCCACGCTCCAGAAGACGATTTTGATGATCTACATTGGAACCCTGTTTGGGAGCCTTCCGAAGAGGATACTCCTTTTACTCCTACTGGTGTTTCGGTCCCAATGTCTTCCCCTGATATGGATGACACATCTCCCATCGCGAGTGAAACACCCATTGTGATGAGTGTCGAAACTCCTATCTTGGTCGTGACACCACCCTTCAGTGTCACCCCTCTCGGTGTCACATTGCCCTTACGCTATAGGGCTTTGAGGGATGTTATGGGTTCTAGGAACTCCTCCTCGGATACCATGTGGGATCACAACATCACTCCCACTACGGGATCTTTTATTCCTCAAATTCACAATACAGTTGTCACTTCAGTCCCGACTATCCCAACTGTTTGTGTATCTTCTTCAGCGCCTGTTGTTAGTGCTGTTACAGCATCCTCGATTGTAACCACTGTTGCTGGTCCGTCCACGGTTCGGTAAATAGTGGCCAGTCGGTACCTACATCCGAAGTTGTCGATCCTACACTTAGTGCCCCACCTTCTTCTGGTTCCATTCCAGCAGGGGAGGCATACAATCAGTATTTGCAAGCCGTCCAGAATCCGGGCGCGCAAGGTCCAGTTCGTTACTATGACCCCGTAGGGCATCATATTTATATTGGATCCTTGCCATCTCAGCCTGCGGTTGAGGTCTCAGTCCCGTTAAATGTTGCTTGGGGTACCACTCGTTATGGTGGTGGCCAAGCACCCCTTTCGAATCAAGGGCCACCTTATCAAGGTCAGCTGTCTTACACGCAGCCTTCTTATGGGAAGCAGTATTACGGGCAATCTTATCCAGGGCAGCGTGGAGACCCACAAGGAAAACCCTTTCAGGGACAACCTTCGGCCTATGGTGGTCCATCTTTCACTTATTTCGGGCAACCCTCTGGAAATCCAGGACAACCTTATATGCAACAAGGACAACCTGGGGTCCAACAGGGATACCCTTCCGGTCAACCCTCTGAGAATCCAGGACAACCTTATATGCAATAAGGACAACCTGGGATCCAGCAGGGGTACCCTTCTGGGCAGGGTGGTCAGCCTTACGTACAGCAAGGCCAACCCACTGTCCAGTCTGGTCAACCATCTAGACAAGTTGGTCAACCTCAAGGACAACCAACCGTCCAGTCCGCTCAGCCATCTGGTCCGTCAGGACAACCCTCGGTGGTGCAAGGGAAACCCAACACCGAGCAAGCTCAACCTTCTGGGTAAGTGGGTCAATCTCAAGCTCAACCAAGGCAGCCTTCTAACCAGATGGTCCAACCCCAATCCTCTCAAGGACATCTTTCTGGGCCTACTCAACCAGGCATGCAAATGGTTGTTGCTTCTTAAGCTCCACCCAGTTTCCAACCCCAAGCTGGGCCCCAGACCCAAGCTGGTCTTCAGATGCAACGTGGGTTTCAGTCTCAACCTTTTTATCAAGGGCAGCCTCGTCCCCAGGCTCAGTATGGAACCCAACAACCTTATGGTTTCCAGTAACCCCAGGGGCAAGCTCAGTTTGCCCCATACCAAAATTATCAACAAATGCAGGTCACTCCTTATCAGAATTACCAGCAACAGTATGTTGCTCCTGCAGGCCAAGTTGGTAATCAATGGGGTGTTGGGGGGAAAGTCCAAGGTCAGCCATCTAGTTATGGCTATAACCCCTATGGACAGAATCCCTACGAACAGAACCCCTATGGGCCAGGTCCGTCCGGACAAAATCAATGGGGACAACCAACAACTGGTTGGAACCCTGGTGCTACCTCTTATCCACAGCCACAGATGTCCTTCAATCCTCAGTTACCCTTCTTAGCAACATTGGAACTGTCGGATGTGTCCAAATTGACTAATGATCCTATCCTTCATAATCCATTTTGGCCACCAGTTCCAACCAAGATTCCCGGTGATTGTCCCAAATTCGATGGCAAAGCTGGAGAAGACCCCCAAGCCCACGTTATGACTTATCACCTTTGGTGTTCGTCAAATTCATGGCTTGACGATTCAATCTGGCTCCGCCTTTTTCAAAGGACTCTCACCGGCTCTGTTGCTAAGTGGTATATTGAGCTAACTCGTGGATCCTTTCAAGATTTTAACTCGTTGGCAATGGCATTTCTAACTCATTTTCAGTTGTCAATTCGGTATGAGACGAGAACGCATCTCCTCACGTCTCTTAAACAGGACACGGCCACGCACATATCCGATCATATACATGAATGGAGATGGCATCGTCGTTTGATTAAGTTCTGGATTCCTGATCAGATCCTGACCGATTGGTTTACAACCTCCTTTGTCCCTGCGATCGCACAAGACATTGCTATGGGGGCATGTGTAACTGAAGAGCAGGCCATTGCGCGTGCTCAGTACCTTGACTTGGTTTATTCCCAGTCTGGTACCCTATATGATTATTTGCCTAACGCCCCGAGGCCCAGAACATCCAAAGCTCCGCCAAAGCCATCTGTTGACGGTGTTATTGGATCTATAAATCCTCTTCTAAAAAATCTTCCGCGAACCCTGGGAAGCAAAAGTCGAGTGCTTCGAACGAAAATACTTCTCAGGGTGCGTCTAATTCTAGAAATACTTCCGAGGTTAACGCCGTCCAGTCCACCACAGCGGATAAAGCCTCGAAAGGAAAGAAGAAAGGGAAAGCGAAAAATAAATTTGATCAACCCAAGCAAGACTCCCCTAAACCTCCACCCGAGGAAGGAACCAAACGTAAACCCAAGTATCCTTGTCTTATCTGTGATGAGGATCACTACACCAAAGACTGCCCAAGGCGGTCCGAAGTTAGTTGCTTGTTGAAAGGTGCTCCTGGGACTCCTGCGGTGCTGAAAGAACCTTTCCCTTCATAGCAAACGCAAATGGTGGCTGACCCATCCTCATCTTCTTCTCCCTTTGGTTCCCAAGTGTTCATGGCTGGAACGATTCCCGTTCACATTACTACTCGAGCAAAAGAATATCCGCCACCTGCCGAGAAAGAGCCTGAGGTTCCCTCAAGCGCTCCTCCGTCCAGTTCTGGTCTGGTCCATATCGAGAGACCTAGCACTGAGATGCCTATTTGACCCCCTCTTAAAGGTGTACTCCGGAGATCTTCTTACAACCCTAATGCTCGTGCTGCCTAGCACTACAACATCGTTGAGGACTTAGCTCAGGCTCCGTTAGCTATGTCCACTCTAGAAGTTCTCCAAAGCTGCCCCCCCCAGAGGAAGTCCTTGCTATCAGCCATCGGTGGCATCGACCCGGTCGACTCGGATTTGATTACTTTTGATCTCGAGAGCCATGTACCGAGACTGCCTCACCAAATTTCCTTCCTTATCCAGGTCATCATCAATTCTAAAATGATTCATCGTACAGTTATTGATGAAGGCGCTTCAACTTGCATTATGTCTGTTGCTTGTTGGAAGGCTATTGGTTCTCCGACCTTGAGTCAGCCTCCTACAACCTTGGAAGCTTTTGACGGGAGAGAGTCTCGCCCTTACGGTATCCTCCAACGCTTGCCTATTACTTCGGAAGGGAAGACTGTTGAAGTGGAATTTGAAGTCGTTGATGCTAATCTTACTTACAACCTCCTTTTGGGCCGGAGCTGGACATATGCCATGCGAGCCGTGGCTTCATCTTTATTTCGTGTCATTTGTTTCCCTCATCAGGGGAAAATTGTCACAGTAGACCAGCTCTCTTTCTTCGCTTCCTCTTCCGAAGGAAACGTGCCTTTTGTGGAGCATACCTCCATTCCATTAGAGAGTGTGGGAGTTGGGCTCTTTAAAGATCCCGCCCTCATGGGTGTCTTTTCACTCCCACCTCCGAACCTCGCCTCTATCAATATGATTTTGGTTCGTTCTGATCCTTGGGTCCTTCCCCCCATTGACTAGATAGAATCATGGGGCTATGAGATGTCGTTGAGTCCCGCCGAACTCAACTACGTCGAGATTGTTTTTGTATCGGCTCCTCCTCCTAAATCTGCTTCTTTGAGCAGAGCTCTTGACTCGTATGCTCATTCCCCTTGGCTTGGAGACTATGCTTCTTCGGATCCTTTAAAGGAAACATTTCCTTCTGATGAAGCCATTATAGAGACTATGTCTCTCGAGGAACCCCCTTGGTCCAATCTTCACCATCGTTCCTCGTTCCTGCCTACCCATTGGGAAATGCTTGCCTGTCTCGAGCGATTTGCTCGTTGTCTCCCCGCACAACCCCTTCAGACACCCATCCAAGTATATCAAGTGTCCTCTGAAGGGAACATGGGAAACATCACACAAACCCAGCCGATTGACATCTTTGTTAAACCAAGGATTGTCGGGCATATCTATATTGGAGTAACTTGTACTCCCGAGGAACTTCTGCTTTATATTGGTCTTTTTCGCAAGTTTCGTGACGTCTTTCCTTGGTCTTATGAAGAAATGCCCGGCATCGACCCAAGCATTGTGGTGCATGAGATACCCATGTATCCGGGCGCTAAGCCTGTCTGACAGCGTTTACGCCCCGTGCAACCCCGAAAGGTTGCGGCCATTAAAGCGGAAGTCGAAAAGCTTCTCAAGGCTGGCTTTATCTACCCCATTCCACTCACAGATTGGGTTTCCAATATTGTCCCTGTGGATAAAAAGCAGGGTACCATCAGGGTCTGTGTTGATTACCATGATATTAATCGACCCTGTCCCAAGGATAGCTACCCCACACCCTTCATTGACTAGCTCATTGATGAGTGTGCCGGAAGTGAGATATACTCGTTTATGGACGGTTTCTCTGGTTATAACCAAATTAATATCGCGTCAACTGATCAGCACAAAACGCCTTTATCTATTCGTGGGGCACTTTCACTTACAAAAAGCTCCCTTTCGGTTTGAAGAATGCTGGTGCTACCTTCCAACGCGCGATGTCTTATGAATTCCATGATATTCGACACATCGTACAACCTTACCTGGATGATCTACTAGCTCAGTCATGCTAAGCATCAAGACCATCCCGCTCATCTTCGCGAAATCTTTCTCCGCTGTCGACACTACTGTATTTGACTCAACCCACATAAGTGTGTCTTCTGCGTAGAGTCTGACAGACTTCTCGGGTTCATCATCTCCCGAGAGGGCATCCGTCTGGATCCCCTTAAAGTCGAGGCCATTCTGAATCTTCCTCCCCCTGCTTCCTTGCAGCAATTGCAGAGTTTGCAGGGTAAAGCGAACTTTTTACGACACTTCATTCCGAACTATGCCGAGGTGGCCAAAGGTTTTACGCAGTTACTAAAGCGAGACACCCTGTTTCGATGGGATGTCGCCGCTCAAGAGTCCTTCAAGCATCTCAAGGCTCTCCTTGTTTCTGATCCTTTGTTGCGTCCTCCTAATTACGATCGTGATTACACTTTGTATCTCGCCGCTGCCGATACCACCATTGGCATGGTTCTTGTTCAAGATGATGATGATGGCACTGAACACGTCATTTATTATCTCAGCCATAATTTATTAGATACAGAATCTCGATATGCTTACATCGAGAAGTTGGCATTGGCTGCCGTTTGTGTCATCCAACGCTTCCGCCATTATATCTTGTTGCACACTACCACAGTGATCTCTGATTGCAACCCAATGATGTACATCTTGTCACGTCAGCTGTTGGGGGGCAAGTACTCAAAGTGGATTGTTATCCTCCAAGAGTTCAACTTGGAATTCACTATTGCCAAGTCCAAGAAATCCCTTGTCTTCGCTGAATTGTTGTGCTCTTTGCCATCTCTTGCCGCACCCTCTCGGTTAGAGGATCACATTCCGGACAAAACCCTCTTCTTAATCAGCACCCTCGATCCCTGGTACGGGGATGTCATTGTCTATTTACAGACATCCTCTTTTCATCCCGAGACATCTAAGGATGCTCGACGACGGATCTGCGATCAATCCCAACCATATCGCATTGTTGGGGACACCCTGTACCGCCTCAGTGTTGATTCTGTTCTCCGCTGATGCTTAACACTTGAGGAAGCTGAGAGAGATTTAAATGACTGCCATGCTGGCACCTGTGGTGGTCACATGTCTGGATATGCTACTGCACAGAAAATCCTCCGCTTTGGTTACTTTTGGCCCTCCATCTTTAAGGATTGTATTCTTGTCGTCCGCTCTTGTCACGAGTGCCAAATCTACCAACGGAAGATGTGTGCGCCTCCCGCTCCACTGCACCCCGTTGTTACCGTCGGCCCTTTTGCAAAATGGAGCATTGATTATATGACCTGTAACCCTTGCTCGGCCGGGGGGCATGGGTATATCATCGTTTCCGTTGATTACTTCACGAAATGGGCCGAGGCGATGCCCACATTGTCTGAAGACGGTCAGACCGCGACGCAGTTTTTATTCAATCATGTTATCTCACGGTTCGGAGTCCCTCAAGCCATCGTCATTGATCACAGCAAGCATTTTCGTAATCATATGATGCCTGAGCTTACAACCCAGTTGGGCCTACGGCATGATAGTTTGACTCCATACTATCCTCAGGCCAATGGCCAAGTAGAAGCTGTCAACAAGGTTCTAGTTACAATGCTTCAACGAACCATTGGCATGCATAAGTCCAACTGGCACTTGATGTTGTTCTCTGCCTTGTGGGCCTACCAAACCTCTGTGAAGGATACCACCGGTTTCACTCCTTTCCAATTGGTTTATGGACTGGAAGCTACCCTTCCCATCGAGTGTGAGATCCCTTCGTTAAAATTAGCCGTCGAATTACTCCCTGACACTACTCCGGTAGAGGAACGCCTTCTTTACTTGGAGCGGCTAGACGAGACTCGTCGACTAGCCTCTTTAGCTATCGAAGCATAGAAGAAGCGAGTGAAAACTCACTTCGATCACACTGTTCATCCTCGTTCTTTTTTTGAGGGAGATTTAGTCCTGCTCTACGATCAAGCCAATGATAAGATGGGGGCAGGGAAATTCGAGCCCATGTGGCACGGGCCTTACATTGTAAAGAGAGTTTTGCAAAAAGGGGCCTATGAGCTAATTGACTATGAAGGGAATCCCCTAGATAAGCCTGGGAATGGGCTTTACTTGAAAAAATATTATGCATGAATTCCAGGCACTCTATTTTTGTACATACGTGTGCTTTAGCAAGTGTGTTGTGTGTGCATGCTTTCATGTTTTTTATCTTGGTGTGTCAGCGTGATTGCCACTTATTGTGTCCTTTTGCTTCTTGGACAGCTATCTGGTTTGCCTTACATTGTTTTCGTTGATGGTGCCTCCCGCAGTACACGCAACTTGTCCTCTGCGGCATGGACGATCTACGATCCTCATGGTGAGCTAGTACACCTTCAAGGGGTTTGTCTAGGTTGTACCACGAACAATGTTGCTGAGTATAGTGTTGTGATTGAGTTGCTAGCCGAGGTGATTAATCTCGGTATTCGAACATTGGTTGTGAAATTGGACTCTCAGCTTGTCGTCCACCAGCTCAATGGGCGATATTCCGTCAAGGACCATCGGATTTTAAGGTTATATCTACGTGTTAAGTTGTTAGAAAGAGATTTTGATTTCATCACATATCAACATATTCCAAGACGATTTAATACGTTAACTGATGCATTAGCCAATTATGTATTGGATAGACATTTGCATAACATGTAATTTAAAAATAGCATAAGAAGCATAAAACACAATAAACAATAAGCATATGTGTGTATATATATATATAATAATAATATATATATATATATATATATATATATATATGTCCAAATGTTTTGCACAGCGTGCCATCATCAAAAAATAATACATGTTTGTCTTAATACATCCGGAGACAACATGTCTCTCAAAAAATATGCATGAAAATAAAGCCTAGATATCTAATCCCTACGATGTTCATGGTAGCACGTCACTGCTCGCACTAGGCATCTCAAGAGTCGGTGGATGCGACGGGGCACCCCCACCGTGTGTCTCTGGTACGCTAACGGGACATCCACTAGCCGAGCATAATCCGGAATCCCTCAAGCGATACCCTCAAGGTTTTGGATAAGTTCTCCCCCCTGAGCACCCTCCTCCTGAGGATTTGTCGCAGGCTGGTTTCTCCTCGAGATAGGAGACATGTCGGCCGGTCGCTCTGGGCCAACGTCTGCATATACATATAATTGTTGTTAGAACAAGCATGTATTAACAAAAAAAATAAAAAATCATAAAACATAAAATCAAAAAGAGGTCATACCTAGCTCCTCATCCCAATCCTCTCCCTCTAGCAGTGGGAGATCAGGGTCACCTGTGAATTCAGTCCCTGCATACGGCCAATCCTCGACCATGATCAGTTGGCGGCGGAGCCACCCAAAAAACTCTGGCCTCCAAGGCATTTGCTGGCCTCCCCCCCTCTAGGCATCAGCACTGCCCAACGAGCCATTCTTGGCTCTCGAGGTACCGGATTAGGTACGAAGGCCGCTTGGCCCTGAAAGATTGGTAACCGTTCCAAAATGAACGTCACCAGAATAGAACCATACCCAAACTGCTGCAACTTGCCTCGCTTACGTTTTGTAAGCTGCCTCTTCATGTTGGTAGTTATCGTTGTCGCCCAATCAAAGATAGTCGGATTTAGACACTCTGTAGCCAGTATAAGTTGGTTCTTTGTTGCCTCATGGGGTGCCTGCACCCCCGCAGCCCATGTGATGGTGAACAAAACTGCTTTGAGTGTTAGATCCCAAATAGTGGAGATATCCACTTTTCAACTGTCGGATCCGAATTGTGCCCCTAGGCACACCCGGGCCATCACCTCCTCCATCTTCTCACCAGATAGCTTGCTACCTGTCAATAGAGGCACTGGCCCTCTGCGCGACAGTCCTGTGATGAAATAGACGTCAGAAACGTCCAGTTCCAACACTTGGTCTCGTATACAGAACACTTGCTCGTGTTCGTCCCAAAGATTGATCAAATACCGTAAGAGCTCTGGTTGAGCTCATAGGTAAGGCGTGAGGAAGTATTTCTTTAGCCCGCAATTCCTAAGGGATTCCATGCAATCTTCGTCTTCTATGGCCAATTCATAAACTCTATCATGCTACCTTTCCTTCCATTGGATGACCATTTTGTTTGTTTCCCTACAACCACAAGATCAAAAAACATGATTAGATCCTTGGTAAACTGAAAAATGGAGTCAAATCGCAGTTAAAATGTTAAATTTTGAAAAATGGATGCGCTCGGCCATTGGCGTGACTGTTTTTAAAATAGTCGCGCCCATGGGCGTGGGCCTTTGGAGGAAAAAGGCCCATTGGCGCGGGTCCATGCCCGATACCCGCGCCAATGAGCGCAACCCTAATTTTTCAAACTCCCTCCACAGGGGTCGATAAAGCAAGCTAAAACAACTAAAAAATGGATTAAAATGGAGTAGGAGAGGATGCCTCTTACCTGGAACTGGCGGCGCTCCAAATGGTCGCACGGATTCGTCGCAATCGTCACCCGAAGATCACACACCAAAGCACCATTGTCGCTCTCCAATGAGGTAAAAGTAAAAAAGTAATTTTTGTTTTACCATTTTCACATGTTTATAGCTTTTTTAACCCTAAATAGGTTTTAAAAGTCATTTTTATGAGTATTTTAATATATATTTTTGCCGAAAATGGATTTTACACTTGTTTTTGTACAACGACAGGTTTTTATGCGACTTACACGGTAAAACGAGTTGTATTTTATATTTTTTTCGGACTCGGTAAATACACGAAAAAGTCATTATGGGAGTCATCTTTCTGCTCTTTTTTGACTCTCTAAACATGAAAAGAATGCCGAGTTATTCCTCTCGACTCGTTAAACGTAAATGAGAGGTGGTCATCTTTAAACTCTTTTCCGACCTGTTGTGGTAAAAACACAACCCCCCATTATTGATCTGTTTACTTCAAATAATGGGGACCCTTTCTATAAAAATTTGGCTAAACACCCTTTTGGATTTTTATTTTAGTTGATTGCCCTACGCTTTTGTTAATTTTTAGTTTTCTTTGGATTCTTGTTTTGATTGTTTTCTTAGAATCGGTTTTTTACAAGCTTCCCATTGACGCTTGTTTCGCCTCATTTGGTCAACTGGTTTGAAAATGGCACTCCTTTGAAGTCTCATCATTTATCTAGCCTGGGTTAAAAATGTGTAAGATGTACAATATTGCATTTTGTAAATAAATTAGTTCAATAAGGCATTCATTTTAAATATTAACCCGTAGCAAGTTTTTTACTAACATTTTTCATTTTTAGTCATGCAGCGAAATTATTAATTATCGGGGTTTTAAGAAATTCACTCTAATTTCCAAATTAAATCCTAAACTTAAAAAACCCAAGCATTCAAGTGGTTGTAGTTTAGATAATTTCACAGCTTAATTAAAATTCATTAAAATAAAATCAAAACCAAAATAAAAAATAATATTAAATATTAATTTAATTAAGTTTAATTAATTTAATTAATTAAAATTTAATATAAAAAATAAATAAATAATATATATCGCATCGGGAGTTTATGCGATATCGCATCGCAAGTTTTATTCGCAACACATTTTCAAAACTCATTATTCATCCCCGATGCGAAGTGCCGATTACCCATCCCCGACGCGAAGTGAAGTGCCGATAAAGCATGGAGCATGGTGCATTAATTCAAGGTTTTATTTAAAAACTTGGTATTCATTTCAAATGGCTCACGTATTAATTCATGTTTTTAAGAACGATTTGTGTGAGTATCTTACCATAGGAGTAAATAAATAATAGTGTAGGTTAATATATA